>PDHQ01000038.1:15303-48380 GCA_003339415.1 Ophiocordyceps camponoti-saundersi (nom. inval.)
GTGCCTGGGAATGGGCGCCGGCACCGGGCGTCGTCACCCTGCAGCTCCCCCCCCCCCCCCCCCCCCCCCCCCCTTGCCCTTCCTTTCTCCCTTAGACGACGGTATCATGGCATACCCTCGCTCCGAGCTGCGTCACAAACATCCAAGCTGCCCGCGCCACATCTTCGCTCACTTCACCAACCTTGACCAGCTTGAGCCTCGATTGTGCCAAGACAAAGGCTCCACACGAGATCTGCACAACACGGACGCCCGGGTGAAACAGGTCAAACGCCAAGTGGTGGTCGAGATAGCGGGCCAGCGCCTCGGTCAAGGCATGCACTGGCCCTTGATCCTCCTGTCTCCAGGCCCATCCGTCGTCGACGTTCCCCCCGGCTAGCCTGCGGCGTTCGGACGCATCCTGCTCCCACCGGCTCGACTTCGCCCTCTTATACGCACCGTGTGCCTTTCCGTAGCGCCAGAAACGGCCGAGGTCGGAGGAGGCTATCGTCACCTCCATGACCCTGAGTCCCGGCTCGGCCGCTATCTGCTCCTCGTCCAGCATGCCGTCGTCTGCATCTGCATCCTCTGGCGGCGGCGGTACGAACGGCACGTTGAAGGCAAGGGCCAGTTTCAGGTCTGGTCCTTTGCTCGGGATGCCGGCCACGTCGAACCAGTCCTCCATTACGCTGATCAGCGTCCTCGTTCCCAGCGCCAGCCTCCTCACCCGGCAGTCAAACGTCGTCGACAGCCATTCGCATATGATGACTCTGAGAGACTGCGGCATTCTAAGCAGCAAAAGGGGAAGGTCAAGGAATTGACTCGCGTCGAATTCGCCGTCTTCCTTACTAAAGCGCGCGGCCGCAGACGAGCCGCCATTGGTCATGCCCGGCAAGAGGAGCGCGGCATAAGTCGCCTTTTCGTGAACAATATCGATCCAGATGCCGGCCGCTCTCTCATCCTGACTTTCCGCTGCGACCAGAATCGTCTCGAGCTGGAATCGGCGAATGAAAACGTCTCGTAAGACTCCCACTTGACCTGATGGCGTGTCCTTTGCTTGGAGAGCGATCTGGATGCCTCGCACCACGTCTCCCACCAGCGTGTCGCGCAGCCGCCGTGCCAGGTGCTCGAGTCGCGACTTGGTCAGGCCTTGATGGCCGACGTAGAGCGGAGAGACGCTGTGAGTTGAAAAGGTCGTGTTGAACAATGGCGGCGGCCCGTGTTCGGCGTCTGTTGGTGATGCCATGCGCGCGGCTCGACTGTTGATGCTATCCGTAGGGGACTTGCGCAAGAGACTTCCGTATGAGCTGGTAGGCTTTCGATGATGTAATAGTTTCGGCCTTGGACTCTTACATTACAAAACAAAAGAAACGACGCGATGAGACGCGATGAGACGCGACGCTCAAGGAATATCGGAAGAGGACTGAAGGCGTGATATATATAGCCTTGATGAACAGCATGGGAGACGGTGCTGTGCTAAGAGAGAGCCGTGTAAATGAAGTGGATGACTAAGCAGAAAGCGCCAACAACACCAAACATCACCAACATCACCGGCATCGCCAGCATCACCAGCATCATCTGCACCACCTGCGAGAGACAGCAATTACAGGGACAGTCGATAGCTACCACGCTACGCTCCCACGCTGAATCCAAAAGAGCCGTCAAAGACGTCCAGCTTCGTCACGTCGTGTCCACCTCGCAGCGCAACCAGGATATCCATGGGCGGTGCTTTGTTGGCGGGATAAAAAAGTAACAGGTTATCCATGTCCTCCTCGGTCAGGGTGCACATCTCGGCCCACTCGTACGTGTCACTGACTTTGGTCATCCTGACAAGGAAATACGGTGTAAGTGAAGACGACGAAAATCGGACAGAGTTTCACGGGCTACGCACCAGCGCATTCGATTCGGACCATCTTCAGCATTGGGAGCAACGCGACGAAGTTTCGTCCTCAGCATCCCGATAGTCTCAATCGCGTTTCCCGCATTCTTGGGAAGCTGCTTGGCCAGGAAGCGGCGGATCGAGGCAGCCAGTCTGGGCCCCTTGCCATTGGTGCTGACCATGATTTGCAACGGCCCGTCGCGGTGGACACTACCGAAGAAAAAGTCGCACTCCGGAGGCACGTCGGCGATATTGGCCGGCACCTTCTTCTCCCTGCAGAGCTTCCAGATGGCCGTCGACGCGGCGGGGTCATCGATGGCGACCAGCGCCATTTCGGCGTCGTCGAGGTCGGACGGTTCGAAGATGCGATCCACGTGCGTCACCTGCTTCTCTGCTACTCGGAAGGCGACCTCTTCGTTGAGGCCCGAGGCCGGACAGACGACGGTGACTTTAGCGTCGGCATTAAGACAGTTTAGGATCCGGCCTGCGGCAACCTGCCGAGTTGTGTGTCTGGGGTTTAGCGCGAGTCTGATTGATAGAGAGAGAAAGAGAGTTACCGAAGGGAAAAGTAAGAAGAGCAAAAAGAAAAGAGACCGTATAGGGGAAAAAAAGAGCTCACCTCGCCTCCGCCGACGACCAGCACCTTTTTCCCCTTGACCTGCCAGGCTAGGATCAGGCTGCCACCGGGTTGTACTTCTGCAAACTTGCCTGCCATGCCTCTGCGCGCAGGCAGCTGGCGTGAGACAGTCTCTTGTTTGTGGCTGTTTCTGGCTTAGAGAGGGGAGGGGGGGGGGGGGGTGAGAGAGTGTGAGAAGAGCATGTCTGGATGGAGCCTGATGAGGCCTCTAAGTTGCTGGTGGGGCCTTGGTGGTATGAATGCCGGAAAAAGGATCCACCGACTAATAGACTAAACACCCGAATGACAGCGCAATAGGTGAGTACCTTTGCGAAAGCTGACGGCACCAGGGTAAAGCTTCGTATCTCACTATCGCTCCAGAATGGCCATCCCGTCATCACCATCTGTCACTCATCTCTCTTCCAATCCTCGGACATCGTGAACGGCTTCACGTTCGTCATCTCGCCTCGGCGTCCGCCTCTCATGTCTGCCCGGAGACTCGGAGGCGGCCGCATCCTCGGCAGCGGCAAGGGCCTGGCGCCGCCTACGCCTCCCACCGGCTCGTCTCGATCAGGGAGCCCCTTTGCGCCGTCGGAGAGCTCAGCATCGCTCGGTTCGATATCGCTTTCTCCGCCCGCTTCCGGCAGTCTTCCCGATCATCTCGGCCATGACATCGGATCCAGCATCAGCGTCGGGTCCCAGAGCCGGAGCCGCGCCGGCTTGGTCTGTCCCATTTGCAGCGAGGAGATGGTAAGGGGACTCTTCGCCTTTGGGGATGGGTTATGCCTTTTTTTTTTTTACCTTGGTCATTCTGACTCGCTGGCGCCGCCACCCTGCAGATGACGCTGCTGCAGCTTAATCGACACATCGACGATAACCATCAAGAGCTTCCGGAGCAGGAACAGGACGAGGTCAAGACTTGGTTTGACAAGCAGGTCCTAAAAGCAAAGCGTTTCCAGCCCTTGACCCTCATCAACCAGAAACTCCGAGGGCTCGACGTCTTCGAATCCAACGAGTCGAATCCGCTTCCTCCGCAGGCAACGGCCAGCGGCAAGCAGCCCTTTGGCGCTCCCATCGACCCAGAGGAGCTGATCACGCGAAACCACTGGCAGCGCTCGACGGGGCACGACGTCTGTACTGATCCCGCCTGCGGGAGGGGGCTCGGCCCCATCAACGGCAACATCAACTGCAGGAAATGCGGCCGGCTTTTCTGTGAGGCGCACACCATGTATCAGATGAAGCTGAGCCGAAGCGCCAACCACGAACCCGTCCGCGGCTACTGGGCGCGTGTCTGCGAAACGTGCTACAAGTCGAGGGAGGGATACAACGATCACGTCGGCGTCTCCGTCAACCACACCTCCGCCTTTTTCGAGATGCGGCGAAAAACGGTCGAGCGACAGAAGCTGGAGACGTCGAGACTAGAGAAGCGGTTAACAAAGCTCACGAGGCTTCTGGCAGAGCTCCCGGAGACGTCGTCCGTCGCCAATGGCTCCCTTCTAAGCCCCGTCTCGACCTTGATGGGCCACAAGGATCCGCGGAAGCTGCTCGAGCAGTCGGTCGTGCCGTGGGAGGACGATGACGCGGTGGCCAAGTGTCCGTTTTGCAAGCAGGAGTTTGGCAGCTGGACGTTTAGGAGACATCACTGCCGGATATGTGGCCGCGTCGTCTGCGCCGATGCCCAGACCGGATGCTCCACCGAAGTCAGTCTGAACATTCACAGCCGTAAGTTCATTACCTGCATTGTCCATTCGCCCCTTATAACCCCTTGGGCTGCCAAGCAAAAGGCCAAGAGCTGAAATGTTCCCCCTTTCCCTCCCTTCCCCCCTCACAGCCGCGACGACCTTGTCGGAAAAGACAAAGGCCAATGAGCTCCAGGCCGACATACGGATGTGCCGCGACTGCAACCACACCATCTTCTCCCACCGCGACTTCGCCGCCTCCATCCAGCACAAACCAGCCGATCAAAAAGCCTACGAAACGCTCTGCCAGTTCGAGCGCGGCATCCGTCACCTGCTTCCCGTCTTTCACCGCTCTCTCGTCGCGCTTCAGTCCGACGGCCTCGGCGACGGGGAAGGGTCGGCGAAGGCGAGTCCGTCGCAGGTTCAAGAAGCAAGTAAGATCCGCAAGAGGCTCATAGACAGCTTCGGGAAGTACGGCGCGACAGCGAAGCGTCTTCGGGCGCTGAAGGCAGATAACGAGACGCAGAAACGGCTTCAGGAGGCGGTGTACACTTATTCTAGTAACTTCCTTCACGCGAATATGCTCCCTCTCAAGAGTCTTCCAGGCATGCTCCGTCACCAAAGCAGCAACAGCCTAAGCCGCCACAACAACAATCCACTCACATCATCGAATCTCCGCCACACAGAGCTCGTCCCCGATCCCGATCCGGCACCAAGCTCCAACACAAGCACCGCCTCCGCAGCGCTAGAATCCGAAGAGAAGGAGATCAAGGAGAAGATGGCGGTGCTGAAAGAGCAGCGACAGCTCGTCTCCGACATGATCACCTTGGCGTCCTCCGGCAGTCGTCGCTTCGATGAGGTTACGGCCCTGACGAGGAATCGCGACGAGCTTGATATCGAGATTGGAGAGCTGGAGAGGAGCGTTGTTGATGTTGAGGCTAGGTTGGATGCTGTTTATAGGAATGGGTCTGCTGGATAGGGGGGGCTTTTCCTTGAGTTGGTTTGCTTTATATCTGAGATAGGGGGTTTTCACTTCGTTGCGTGGTGTGTGTTGGGTTGCATTGCGAGGTGTTGGGAGCGAGGCATCGTTCTATCCCGTCGGCTGACAATCTTCATCAAAGCACGGCTTCTCCTTATATTTTTCCATCTGCAGCTTTCGTATATATCTCGTTAGAAACCCGAGTTTTTCAAATCTACCAGCACACAGTCTGTTGAAGACCGACTTTTGAAACCAACATATGTGTGTGTTCCCATGTTGGATAAACCGTATACATAGGTAACCACCTCTCTCAACCGTATCGCAGTAATCCCATCTTCACCGTACCAGCCAGACATGAAAAAAAAAACACCTTAGAAAGAAGGTGTTTTCATCGTTCAACTCTTCAACTCCTTGCCTCAACCCAATCACAATGCACCTCATCGATCCATGGCTTCGGAAGATAAGAAATTCGCAAGGGAAAACCAATGAACAACGGGACATGATGAAAGAATATAGACATCGAAGAAGAAGAGACAGAAGGAGAAGATGATCATGACGATGACGATGACGATGATGATGATGATGATGACGACGACGACGATGTTGAGGAGGAGGAAAAACAACAACTGCTTGCATCAAACGCAAAATCGGATCACTCAATGAACAGCCGCAACTCCAGACAGGAACCGCCTGACGCGACCGACATCGAGCTCGTCACGCTCGCTCTCCACTGCCTTGAGAAGGCTATCGACGACAGCGTCAACCTCGTCCTGGGCCACGCCAGTGCAGAGCGACACCACTCGCCGATACTTGATCTCCAGCTCACGGCTCCGACCCTTGAGGGCCTGCACCATCTTGCGCGTGACATCACGTCGGCCCTCGATGGCACGGATCCGGGCCCGAAGCATGGCCGACGAGGGGAGGATGCTCTCGTTGTTGAAGCCTCCGGGTCCCGTAGCCGACGACTCTTCAGCCGCCTCCAGCATGGCCGAGAGCTCCGTCTCCCACGATGACGAAGGGTTCGGCTGTGATGACATGGACTGCTCCTTCATCAGACGCATCTGCTCGTCCTCGCGCGCGTGAGCCAGGTTGGCTATCCTTTGTCGAGACAACTGCTGCTTCTTGGCCGTCGTCGTCAGGTGTTCGACGCTGCGTCGCGCCTCGCTGAGTTGTCCCATCGCTGCTCGCAGCGTGACGTGAAGGGCGTCGAGGGAGGCCTGTTTGACCTTCATCTCCTGCTGGAAAGCAGTGCCGGTCTCGGTCAAGAGGTGCGTCGCGGCTTTGTCTAGACGTTAGCTATCTGCTCGCCTCACAGAGGTTCGATCCAAATCTCACATGTCATGATTCCATCACTAATCTCGCGAGCCCGATGGTTTGATGCGGCAACCCCGTTCGACTCGACAACGGCCTCGCCATTGCCATTGGCCGGTCCGCCTGTAGTGTCGATGCCGATGTTGAAGTCGACCGGCCGCAAGCCGACGCGGTTCGGGAGCCAAGGATCTGCGCCGACCTCTATAAGCTGCGAGATGATGCTCCGATTGCCTATGCGCGCCACGATGTTGAGCGCGGTATCGCCCGAAACGTCCTGTACATTCACAATCTCCGACATAAAGCGTACGATGCCCATCTTAGGGGCCTCGACCTGCGAGTTGCCGTTGGCCTGCGAACTCTGGCTGTTGGGGACGCTGCCTTGGCGCACGACCCATTCGAGGAGACTCTCGAGATAGTACTTGCTGGCGGCGTTACGACCCTTGACCGCGCTGGTGACGGTTATGTGGTGCAGCACCGTCCGTCCCTTGTGGTCGCGGGCCTCGATGGTGCCGCCGAGGACCTCGAGCAGGTCTGGAAAGGAGCCGTGATCCATCGAATTGGTGACTAGACAGGCGCGCATGAGAGGCGTCTCTCCAGACGAGTTGACGCGATAAGGTGATGCCCCAGCCTCGACCAGAGCGCGGAGCAGTGACATGCGCGCCAGCGTCGCCGCCCAGTGGAGGACTGTATGGCTCTGCTGATCGATGGGCATGTCGAGCTCGGCAGGCGACAAGGACCTCAGCATCTCGTGCTTGGATGCGTCGGACGCGTCCGGCTCCAGGAAGAGGCCCATGAGCATGCTGCGCTTGGCCTCGATTTCAGGCGTCTTGATGTACGGCATAGGTGCCAGCGGGCCGCGAGGGTCTTCACCAGGAGCGCGCTCTGCAACCGCAGAAGCTTGCGTCTCGATGAAGGACTCGTTGGGCTCCGTGGGAGAGCAAGGGAAAGTGGAAGCGTAATGGTCGATGCTTTGGCTTTGGCTATAGTCGCCAAAACTATCGGCCGGCGTCACGGCTACGCGCTGGCGCTTCCGAGGAGGTTCGTTATCGGCTCCTGCTGCTGCGGCGGCAGCGTGTTGTTGTTGCTGATGTTGCTGCTGATGCTGATGATGCAATTGTTGTTGTTGTTGCTGTTGTTGCTGCTGATGCTGATGCTGATGCTGTTGCTGCTGCGACTGTTGCGATTGTTGCGATTGCTGCGATTGCTGCGATTGCTGCGATTGCTGCTGTTGCTGTTGGCTCGAGTAGACGGGTTCGCCCTGCTGGCTGTAGTCCGAGTTGAAGCTCTGCTGAGAGTTGGCGGGAAACTCGTCTCCGTTGGCCATCGACGACTGTCTGTTGAAGCTCGGAATCCGGGCCGGCCCGTTGCGACCTCGGGGGCCGGGCGAATCAAAGCGGGCTTTGCTTATGGCGGCGACGGCGTGAGAGGCGGTACTGGAAATGTTCTTGAAGAAAGTGCCCGCAAGACCGTTGTTAGACCTGGCGTCGACGCCCGAGTTGTACATGCGTTTCCGCTGAGCTGCCATGGCTTGCTCCTTGGTCGGCGTGTTGAGGTCACCACGGCCCGGAACGCCACCGTCTTGGCCCATGTCGTAGATCAAAAGAGGCCGGAGTAGCTCCTCGACGCCGTATTGGCGACAGACTTCAACTCCACGATCAAATTTGATCCAAGTGCCCTGATATTTGCCGTAACCGCCTTGAACCTTCTCATGCTCTCCCGTCTGAATCTCCTTTTCCAGAATTTTCGTTCGCTTTCCCTTGTCAACACCAGCAACCTTGAGAATTTGTGTGGCATTGAGCCACGAGTCTTGACGACGACGCATGACAACGATGCTGTTGACCTCCATTTCGTATACATCAACGCCGGAATAGGAAGCCTAGTGGAGAGACGATGTGTAAGTCTGGAGGTCATGACAGACGCGAGGCAAATGCACTTACGGAGTAAATCTTGGAACCCTCAGAGGCGGCACTGAAGTCGTGGTGAAAGGAGGCCGCATGCCTCGGTTGAGATGATTGACTCATTGAGAAAGTCTGTAAGGCCGGTTGCGATGACGAGGGCATCGCAGGGGTCAGCTTCGACAGCCAGTCAAGGCAAGAGTCCGTCCAGAGTTTCCCGTGTTCTCCACGGTGACTGGCGGTTCAGCTCGTGGGATGCCAACCCAGGGTGGCGCTAAGAGAGTTGCGGAAGTGAACTTGGAGAGAATAAAGCAGGCAGCAGCAACAGAAAGGTCAACATGGACGGTGCTGAGGGGGGGTGACGAGGCGGCCTGCTCGTATGTATGAAGGAATGTAAGAAGGAAGGGAAGACAACTAATGAAGAACCGAAACAGGTTGCCGAGTTGAGCCAGCTTATCTGTAGATCGACAAGAGGAGAAGGGAAGGGACGAGATCTCGAGGGCAGAACAAGATTTGATAACGGAAAAAGGGACGATAGATGGGCCGAAACAGGACACAGACTGGTGGACCGTGGTAGTGATCGCCGAGGAAATCCAGCACAGGCGCGTCGGAGAGAGAGAGAGAGAAAACGGGACGTGTCGGTTTCGTGTCACGGCGCGAAGATGAGGGCATTGAAGGGCGGGGCAACCCCCTGGGTATAGCGAGAGACGGATAAGAGATTAGTAATCTTCCTGCTTACCTTATCTCTCTCACGGCGTTTTTATGCCCTTATCGTCACGGACGAGCTGGACGAGGACGATGACGAGGGAGTCATCTCCGTGTCTCTCGCGCTCCCCTTTCTCTCACTCTCCCTCGCAATGGCATTTTTCGAGACGTTGTCATTTTCGATGATTTCTCCCTCGTCACAATGCCAGCTCCGTGGTTCCCCGTGCCTCCGACCCTATCAACTGTTGGACTGTATCGTCATATTCTGCGTGAAGCTTCGTACTTACCTCCGGCCTTTCGTTCGAACATCGTTGAAATAATCCGACATCGATTTCGAAACAATCGCTCTAGAGGCTCTCATGTCAAGCGTCGCATCTATCGCGCCCGCAATGTGCTGGGGAGGCTCAGGGCGGCCAATAGCGGCGACACGACCGCCATGTCTAAGCTCATCATGCTCGGCTTTGCTCGAAGTGGCAGCCTCAGACGAGAGCTCATGTCGCAATTCGTCAAGCCTCAAGGGCCCAGTGATTCGCAGGCCCTTGAAACGTTAATAGATGACAAGATAGAAAAGATGGAGGGCAAGATGGGCGAGGCAGAAGCAGCCATCAAAGTAAGGAAGCCCAAGAATGACTTCTTCACCAGATGGGATCGGCCCAAGCTGTTGAAGCTCCTCAAGTCGCAAAAGCAACAGCAGGTACTTGGTAAGATGGCATCCAACTGGCCCGCGGCCGAGATCAAATCCTTCGACGAAGACCAATTCCTCCCAGCAACGGATATCTGGGGCAAGCCGACTTCGGAGATTCTGACTCGGGCTAAGCGGGCTAAATGGTGGAAGCTGACGGCCAGTAAAATCCTGCCTCCTCTGGCTAGAGGCAGGTGGGAGCTGCTGGGACAGCTATCTGAGGGTGCTCAGGATAGCAAGGAATGGGAGGTGCCGACGAGGCGACGACCAGTCGACGCTACCGACGCAGCGGTGCAGTGGGACTGGCGGGCCTTTGCCTCTCAGCCGGCAGATGTCATCCGAAGACCCAAGTCTTGGTACAATCAAAGACGGTCTGGACAAAAGGACACGGGGCCTCATGGGCTGCGTCAACGCAAGGACTACATACCGTCTAGATGGTACCGCAGGCAATACAACCGCACTTGGGTGGCGACGGCGACCATGGACCAAAACGCAAACACACTCCGATACTCGGTCAGCTGGGGCCAGGTCGCGTCGAGGGCAGCGCCCGCCACGACGGCACAGCTCGAGATCTTCCAAGGAGTGAATGCGCAAGGCGAGAAGACGTCTTGATTGTTTTTGGGCATCAGTCGAGAAGGTGGGCGAGCTTATCTACCGCGGGACCGTCAACACGCATGCTCATCCACTCGTCCATGGGCTTGGCGCCGACGCTCTCATAGAACCTGATGCTCGGCTCGTTCCACTTGAGCACGGCCCATTCGAGCCGGCCGCCGCCCATGTCGACGACGTGCTTGGCCAGCTCGACCAGCAGACGCTTGCCGTAGCCCTTGCCGCGCTCCGAGGGCTGGACGAAGAGATCTTCTAAGTAGATGCCGGGCCTGGAGCGCCAGGTGCTGTAACTGTAGAAATACAGGGCCATTCCGACGGTGTCTCCGCCCGGCGTCACCACCACGAGGCAGCGGGCGGGCCGGGACTGCGACGTCGGCTCCGACCCGAAGGCCAAGGTGTTCCCTAGCGTCTCAACGGTGGCCTCGACGATTTCGACGGGCTTTTTTTCGTAAACGGCTAGCTCCTTGATGAGGCCGAGGATGGCGGGCACGTCTGCATATGGCGTGTTAGTGGGCGAAAGATGCATTGAACGACAGGGGCTGACCCTGGCGAGTGGCCTGTCGCACGGTGGCAGCGGAAGACGCCATGGCTCTCTGTCTCTCTCTCTCTGTCTATCTGATGCTCGAGGTTCTCTTAGTGTGCTGATGCTGATCGATGAGACGATGGCGTGTGTCTGGGGAGGGGGGGGGGGGGGGGGGGGCGGGGGGGGGGGTCGGAGGAGGGGTTGTCACAGTGTCATTTCTGGGGGGGACATGTAGGCAAAGCATGGCAAATAGATGGGCGAATGACATGGGATTTGCTGAGATATTCACTGTATGGATGCATGTTGCCATTACTGTGGTTGTTTAAGTAAGTCAAAGTGCATGCACAAGCCATGCATGGGAAGGTTGTCGTGATCAATGGCGCAACCCTAACCCTAAGTCTAGTGTGAGCAGTGTGCTCGACTGGAAGCCATGATGTTATAAGTGAGCGAGTCGTATTGAATCCAGGCCTGACACCAGTGTTCCAAACACTTGAATAGATAAACAGCTTTCAACTGCCTTCAACACCATCCAATCTTCAAGCCATGGGCGCTTCATCTCGACATCTTGGCATAATTCAGATAAGAGGTTCATTCTCCGTCCGTAAAGAAAAGAAATGGCAAGGCAGTTTCACATGGCGCCAGTTCCCGTCTCGGAGTTTTCGCTTGTTCTATGCAGATAGAGGGTAAGGCATTCCCCTCCCCCCCTGATCTTCAGTTGTCAGCCTAAGCAAAGCCGAAGCCAAAAGGGGCGATATTTCTGCACACGGCGATTTTTCATCGTCTATTTTGAGGAGCGGAGGATGATGGAAAGTGGAGGGAAATGGCGGCTAGACCAGGTTGACGGTCTATCTAAGCCTTGATCGACGACTTGGTTTGGTGTTGTTGCTGAGAGTCATATTTGGGTGTGACGATGCTGTTACGCTCGACGTTGCAGATTTTTCTCTTTCCCTTGTCTCCTTTACTGGTGATGGCTGGGTGCTAGATGAGAAAGAGGGTAGCTTATTCGCTGGAGGTGTCCATCTCGGATGCCTCGTCCCCGTTAAACTTGTCGATCAATCCCATGTCGGACGCTTTTTTAAATCGCGGAGACATGGAGAGACGAAGGGGGGAATTGAGTCGGAGAAGGGCACTTAGTGTCTCTTCTCGTCTATGTTTTATGCCTGAGTTTCCTTTTCTAACCTGATCTTGTATTGAATCAGTCCGTTAAGAACCTGGAGTAAGTCCCCTCAAGCTGTTTCTCTCCCGAGTTATAACCCTTCTTGTTCTTCGTTTTTTTTTCCCTTTCTTTCATACATACGATACCAACTTCTTTATACCCTTTTTTTCTGAGAGTAATGAGCATGGGAAGCAGAAGAGGATGAGCTCTCCACGTGATGAAGGCGTTCCAGCTGAGTTCTGGTTCAATCTCAGTCTCGGAACTGTCTTGATCTTGACGAGGATCGTGGTGAGATGGAAGACGCAGACGTTTCGCGGCTTGGCCGTCGATGACTTTCTCATGGTTGCCATTGCTGTGAGTTTCTGGCTTTTCGATGATGATAACCATGGGTTTCCGTTGGCTGATGGTGGATCATACAGCCGCTTTCTTTGGCTGGAGCAGCAGCTGGATATATAGTCGAAGCAGGGACAGATGGGCTGTCGAATAGCGGGTGAGCTTCACCAATCATCTCTTCATCTCAGAGGTTTTATACGCGCAGTGGCTAAGAGAGTTACCAGCATGACTCCGGAAGAGCGCAAAGCTCTCGACCCCAACAGCGCCGAGTTTCGCCTTCGAGTACAAGGCTCCAAGGCCCATCTCTTCGGCTGGATACTCTACGCCCTCCTCCTATGGACCCTGAAACTGAGCCTGCTCTTCTACTACCGACGTCTAGGGGATAGGGTCGACAACATGAGGCTCAAGGTGAATCTCGGCTTTGTGTTTTTGGCTCTTACTTTCCTGGCTGTCATCGGCTCTATCCTCTTTGGCTGTATGCCTTTGTCGAATTATTGGCAGATTAACCCAGATCCGGGTGGTGAGTTGTGAAGACTTGAAGACGAGGATGATACGGTTGTTAACAAGGGGAGCAGATTTTTGTCATCCTTCTGAGTCGAATCTTCTCGCTTGGTTTGTTCTCTTGACGGATTTGACGACTGACTTGTTCATCATATGGATTCCGCTTCCTGTTCGTTCTACCCTCTTGTTTCTGATGGTTTTATACCCGGTCATCTAACGATGGGAAACAGATGATCTGGCGAACTCGCATCTCGACGAGAAAGAAGATTGGCCTCATCATCATGTTCTCCGCCGGAATCCTCACCATCATCATGGGCATCCTCCGCTGCGGCTTCATCCTCCTAGAAGGCGACGTAGTAGGCAACATAGCCGCCCGCTGGTCCGACCGCGAAGTCCTCGTCGCCATCATCCTCTCCAACGTCCCCGTCCTCCTCCCTCTAATCCGACAGCGATTCTGGCCGAAGAAGAAAGTCAACGGTTCCAGAACAGGTTACTACCCGGCATCAACAGACACCAAGACTTCGCGGGGCAAGGAACCCGTCACTCATAACTTTACGCCTTTGTCTCGTCGAAGTACGGCCGATTCTTTGTCGTTGGAACATATGGAGGATGCGGAGAACTTTACGTTGCCGATTATGAAGAACTCGACGCCTTTGAGGGAATCGGTTATGGGGAGTGCTTCCTTTAGAGAGGGAAGGGGGGAGGCCAGGGGGGAGGCCAGGGGGGAGGACAAGGTGTAGCGGATGAAGTCTGCTTGAGGTTATGATCGAGGCAGGCTCTGGTCAACGAATCAACTCGGTCTCTTGCGTAGAGACATGTAGATATATAGTGTTGTACCTTGTAAGACAACACACGATAATGAACTGTTACTTGGATCAGACGCTGGGCAGTAATTCCTCTCGTATATACTATATCATTGTTGTAATACAAGTGAAAGACTAGCTATGTCCCCTCAACAGAGGGATCGGGTGAGAATATACAAGTCATTGATAGGAGATGGTCCTCTTCAGCCACCGTTCATCCGGTGAATCCCTTCATCTTGCTCCACAGCCAGCCCGGAAGCCCTTTCGGACCCAGCGACGGCTCCGGCCCATTCTTCTTATCCGCAACTTTCTCGTCTGCAGCTTTCTCCGCGTCATCAACTCCCTTGTCAGTCGAAGCCTTCTCCTCCTCCTTCTTCCGACCATTCACCTTCTTCTTCTTCTTCTTCTGAGCGCTCTCCTGTTCCATCTTAGCACGATTCCGACGTCTTCTTCTAAACGGCCGTTTAACAGCATCCTTGATCTTCGCGAACCGTGACCTCCGCGGTTTGGCCACACTTCCCTCGCTAATTTCCGCATAGTCGTCTTGTATATTCAGCTTCCTTTTCGACCCAGGAGACGACTCCCCCTTTTTCGTTCCCCCCTCTTTCTGAAACAAGCCTCTGAATCGTTTAAGCTGCTCTAGAGCTTTTCTTTTTGGAGACATCACAGATTTGACGTCGCCGTCTGTATAGTCGAGTGAGACGTACGACAAGGCCTTGTCTATCTCACGAAACGTCGGCTTGCTGTTCTGGTTTCCTCCCGGCTTCGGCATGAGAAAGATCCTGTCAGCCTCGGTCAAGGGCGTTCCTACCAATCCGGATATGGAGTATACCTTGCCGTTTGCCACTTTCGGCTCTTCTCCTTCTGAGAGAGCTTGAGGTTGCTGGGAATTTTGATCGTCTGCCGGTAAAGGCCGGCGCGCTCGTCTGGTTGATGGTGGTAGGTCGCCGTTGACTAACAAGAGTTCCTCTGTTGCCAGCACCTTGGGGGGACGAGGACCTTGGGGTAAAGATTCGGCATCTTTCGAGGGTTTTCTGAGCTCTTTTATCGTCGAGTAGATGTTGTCTTCTTCAGCCTCCAAGTCCGTAGCCTCTTTGGACTGACGGCTAGCATCCTTGGGCCGGACGTCGGCATCGTTGAGGGGCTGATTCACCCGTTTCACTATCCAATAAACATCCCCATTGGCCAACTTGAACTCTCTGCTTTCCTTGGGAGAGAGCGTACCCTGTTCAGCCGCTGGCTGCTCTTGTAATGCGGCTTCTTGTTTCTCGAGCGAGACCTTGACGTCTGCGTTTTTCACCGCTTCGGCGTCAGCGCCTGATCGTAGCTTGGCCGGCAGTTGGGGTCCGTATTCCTGCTTCTGCGGCACGGATTGCTGCTGTTTCTGAGTCAACTCATCAGTCGTTCCCTGCAGCTTCCTGGGTTTATCAAGGAGTCCGGCTTCTTGCTTCACCGGCTTGGAATACCCCGACACTTCCTGCTTCTTGGGCATCTTGGTCGACGCTGCATGCCTCGGGTTTGGTCGGAGGAACATGTACGGGGATGTCTTTACCGTGTTGAAGGAGAAGCTCGGCTTGCGGGCGCGATCGACTGCTGGTCCCGGCTTGCGTGCTCGATCGACGGCGGGTCCTGGCTTGATGCTGCGATCTACTGCCGGTCCTAGCCTGTTGAAGACGCCTCTCGCTGGTGGCGATATCCCCGGGTTGCGATTCGAACGATCTACTGGCGGTCCTAGCCTGTCGAAGACGCTCCTTGCTGGCGGTCTTATCCACGGGTTGCGAATTGGAGAAGCAGGTTTGAGCTTGCGAGCAGGGTCAAGCGATGGGATGTTGCCGCTTGAGAAAACCCAGCTGGTGCTGCGGCCCGGCTTGCTCATGCTCTGGCTTTCTGGATTGCTTCCACCGGAGAATCCGCTGGTCAGACCTATCAGGCTTGTGCCCCTTACTGGAGGCATGGGAGCGGCGTTGCTGGTGCTAATCCAGATAGCAAGGTAGAAAGTCAGCACGAGGGCCATACTGGCCAACTGTATGGGCTGGCGATGCCTCATGTCTCGGGGGAAACTATGTTTTGATGGTGTTTTAGGAGGAAAGGCAGGGAAGGGGAAGAAGTTGGTGGTCAAGGACTCGGTGAATTCTTGCAGACGTTACCGCTTATTACGTCCTGGACTCGGTCTATGTTGTATGGACACAACGATGAGGCTCGACTGATGAGACGACGATGGCGGCATCATGACATGTGGTTGTGCGTGCATACATACATTCATAAATCGAACATTCCTGACTGAGTTCGACCTACCGGGTTACTAAGTTGTTGGTTTTGGCTTGCCGTCGGAGCTGCTGTCCCTGTTCAAGGTGCCATTGAGGTGGTCCCATCGGAGTGAGTGGTTCCATGGGGGTAGTTGTGAACCGCCCGGGAGACGGGGATCCTCCACTTTGAATGGCTTGACATGTAACACATGGGAAGGAAAGGGGAGAAGTAAGAAGTCGTCGTAAGACGAGAACAGATCTTTTCATTACCTGAAATGATTGCTTGCCCTGGTCATATACACACATATGTATGTATGAAGGAAGTGTTGAAGGTTATTAAGAGATGATGAAGCTATTAATCTGTATGGCGTGTTGTACATATATATGTATGTCTTTGGACGACACCTTTGTGGTGAATATATGTATGTACATACATACATATGACCTTCATTCCTTGATCTACACATACATGGATGTCGGTGTTGCACAGGCGGGATCAGAAACTTCCTTCCTACCTACATACATATAGGAACATTGAGGCAGTGCTATAACAAGCCTTGATATATATACATACATACATGCCTAGTTAACAGAGACAATGCACCCCTACGTTCCAGTATCCTTTCGAACGCGATCCGGTTGCATGTCTGAATCATGGTCGAATTCCCATGACGAAGGAACAGAGACTCCAACTCTATCTGTCGGGGGTTTTTGATAAAGACTTTTACAACCGCATATGACGCGTCTTTGTACGTTTGTTTATGTTTATATAGTACATAGTATCTATATACTATCTATATACATATATATGTATGTATATGCATATCAACTGAGCAACAGCGTTCTGCTTGTCATTGTTACCGATAGACTGAGTCTTTATCGACAGCACATCGTACACACATATGTATGTATAGACACGCATATAAACATACATACATCTGTTATAATCACACCGCCATCTCAAAGACAGAGTTGATCCAGCCCTTCACCCCCCGGCGGAAACCTGAGCGGCAAGACCCCGAGTCCCGACGTTGTTACACGACACATGGCGATATGATGGAGGTCTACCAATGAATTGCTCTCGATAAAGAGAAGATTTTGAGTGAAATTCTCAAGCCAAGGAGAGGAAAGAAATTGACTTTTTTTTCTTCTCTCTCCATCGTTGATTCGAGAATGAATCGTCAAGTCAAGAATGGCGGTTGGTTGTTTAGAGACGCCTTTTCATCTCACAACTACACATCTACAGACAGACATGCATACATACATACACGTACATACATAGATATGTATATCTGCTCGTACATACAGATAGATACTGGCATACATACATACATATGTATTCCTACATACACGTAAACGAACATATATACATATATATACTATATAGATGTATGTACATACACACATACACACACACATACATACCATTGTAGGTATGGCTGTTGCCTACCCAGGTATTATCCTACCAGGCTACCACTGATCAGTCTCCCTTTAAAAGTCCCCCCTGCTCCATCGTCCAGAGGGGCATGAAGCATGCCTTTCACAGACCCATGATCGTCTGACAAAGGCAAATACTTGCATATCCTACACGTATACAATAACTCTACTGTCAAGCAACATACATACATATATATATATATATATACATCCTTCACCCCCCTTGCCGTGATCGACAAAGTTTGCCCAAGTCGATTCAAGAAACTGCTAAGCCTTCTTGTACTTGTTGAAAAACGTGGCTCTCCATGCTTCTTCCAGGCTAACTTGTCCCATCTACGTCAAACCCTTCTCAGCCAAGGAAAGACAATGATGACCCTCGCTGTTCTCCTCCTCCTAATTCTACTTACCCACGCCCAAGGCGACAGCTTCCCTGAACAAGTTCAAAAGAACCTCCTTCAGAAACTTCAAAACCAGGCACATATCAACTGGCGAAACCCCCCCTACAGCGAAGAAGACTTCACTCCCGATTCATGCCGTAACTTCTTTCGATCCGTTTACGCCTGGAAATTCCGCCGGCATCTGAAGCGCAGCTTCTCCGAAAAAGTAACCGTCGATTACGACGCCATCTCGCAGAAGCGCTTCCTAAACGACGACCGAGCCCCCATGACAATGAGACAGGAGGACTCTACTTGGACCATCGAGGGCGTTTCGAAATCGTGGCACGCCGGCGCTACCTATAGCTTTGGGAAACTCGACGTCTCCGGCGGCAAGGCTCACAGCAACTTTGAACAGAGCATGAAGATTGCGGGGAGAAACCTGGAGAAATCTTGTCCTGGAGGTCACGAGTGTCACTTTGAAGAGCTGGTTTACTATGCTCGATATACCGGGCTTTGCACGACTGAGGTGGTGAACAAGCAGGGAAGGGATGTCTGTCTTACGTCCGCCGCGTGGAGGAAGAGCAGCAGACGGCCTCATCCAAAGATGTGCTCGAGATATGCGCCGTTTTATCTATGCAGCAGTCGACTTCGATGTACTCTACGTCTACCGATCAGAGATGCTGGCGGGAGGCCTCTGAGCACGACCCTCTTCGTCAAAGAGAGTTACATTACGGTTGCCAAGGCCGTGGCCGTGGACGATCGATGTGTTTTCAAGCTTGATAATGGCAAGTGGTATGATTCGGATTCGGATATCTTCTGGACAAAGTATGACTATTACGACGATGGGAAAACTCAGCGATGGGTTCTTCGGGATAAGGACGAGCCTATGCCGGTGATACCGAAACGGTTGTTGGGGAACTGTACGATTCTCGAGGACGATTATATGAGGAAGAGGGATCTATCTCCATCTCGGCGTCGAGTCGTTGTCGATATTGTTGGAGGTTTCGGGCTTGATTCGGTATGACGGCGAGTTTGTTGGTGGAGCATTGAGTATAGTTGCTATACTCTGAAGAAGGGAGAATCATGGTGTGGTTCCCTCCCGGGATTCTGAGATGATTATACAGTTATGGCTTTTCCCGGATGAGTTGTCCTTGACTCTTCAACTGTCTGTACGTTTCGTACACTGTCCCATCTCATTCAAGTCTCTTCTCAAGATGTCAAATACTCTCTCTTCCTTTTCTTTATTCTCCAAACTCTTACATGACAAATTGGTAACACCAAGCATCAAGTCTTTACGTACACACACAACTCGGCAGATCTTCACAACCCTTCTCACCCGCCACCGGAAGCGATTACAGGCCATCTGTCGTACGAAGCCAGCCCTTGACGTCATGTCCTGTGCGGAACCCAACCGGCCAAGGACGGGAATAGCACATATTACAGAATACTCGTGTAAGTCTTACCTCGACTACGTCCGTGCCTATGTTATACAGCCATGTAACCAGCAGGGCTGATTGCTGCCTGACACTTGACAGCCGAGGCAAGTCATCTAATCAGCCACCGGCATCGCCGCTCGAGCCCCTTGCTGCCAAAGACGGGAGGTGAGATTTCCGGGGACCCCAATCTATTTATGCAGTGACGTCCGCAGGCTTATCACAGTCATCCCGCCCCTGACCGAAGTTGCATTTCCTCCTCTTGTCAGAGGTGACATCTATAATGAACGGATGCATGCATCTGAGGTAGGTATGCATGTATGGATGTATGTATGTATAACGTACGGAGTACTCGGCCAGTCTCCGTTGAAGCTCGGTGTCAGCAGCAAGCCTCGTTTTCTTTTCTCTGTGTGCCCCAATCACACGGGGGGTTTCGATGTGTCAGTTTCTGACTGGCCGCCGCCGCCGCCATCTGACAGTACGTCGACACACACGAGTTTATACGCATACTCTTTCTCTCTCTCTCTCTCGTAATTATGACAAGGCGGTGCTCATACGAAGGATGGGTTTACCCCCTAATGTGAGTTGTCGTTATAAGACATGCAACTTCAGATGAGTCGGTAACGAATTGCATCAGACTGTCACTTTCTATCCATCAGGGATAGGTACTATAACGAACACTCGGTTGAGAAGAATCTCGTATCTCCTCTCCAAGTTGTGCAGATTTCGTACATCTATTCCGTATTAGGACCCTTGCATCAGCAGCCGTGTCCCCATAACCAATGACAGCTCGCATCTCGGCACTCAGCACCGCCCTACCGCCCCCCCAAAGACACGGTCGTACATTATACTGTGCTTGACGTCGGCTGTGTTTCTCCCCTTTTTGGCCGCCTCTGTCTCGGCCATCGTCTGCGCCTCAGTGTCGCCCCCCCGGCTGCCTCGGGGGACTCAGCCCTGGCCCCGAATGAGGGTGAGATTGACGCTCGCTGCAGGAGGATGAGAAAACCAGCTCAACTGGGCGGGGGCCTCTGTTCGGATTCGTGTGCCCTTGCTCGTATGGCATCGACTGAGCAGACATATGTAAGTGGGGAGGGGGGGGGGGGCATCACCCCGGTCTATCAGATTCAGCCCTGGCCCTTTTTTTTTCCTTCTCTCTCCTCTCCCAGGTCTACTAGCATCAAGTCGAGCATCGAAGCAGAGAAAGCAGCAGTCCAAAAATGGCTACACTCACCACTCGAAGCACCCTCGCGGCAGAGGGCAGCTCAGCAACGCTTCTGGGCATGGCAGCCTCTCAACCCGCTCCCCAACCGCCGCCGAAGAAACTCGTGCTGTTCTTCGACGGCACGGGCAACAGCTTCAGCGGCTCTACAGCCGACACCAACGTCATCAAGATGATGAACAAGTTGGCGCGGAGTGATCCTCATCAACTACATTACTATCAAAGTACGTCGTCTTCTTGGATAAACTCGGCGAGAGAAGAAAGGCTTACAGTAATGCTTCTTCTTCAGCTGGAATCGGCACCTACGATATCAGGAATGAAGGATCCGTCGATAAGAACTGGTTCAGTGAGAAATGGAGCTCGTTTAAGCAGACGCTGGATCAAGGCTTCGGCACCAGCTTCGGCGCTCATCTGATGGCAGGCTACCGCTTCCTCATGCGCTATTACAACGCTGTAAGTGAATCACATCGTCATGATATCCAGGGAATCAGACTCAGCTGACCAAATCGACCGTCTTCAGGGCGACAAAATCTACATGTTCGGCTTCAGCCGCGGCGCCTTCGTCGCTCGCTTCCTCGCCCGCATGCTCTGCACCGTCGGCCTCCTCTGCAAAGGAAACGAAGAAATGGTCCGCTTCGCCTACACGCTCTACCGCCGCTTCCTCGACGGCGAGAACTCACGAGGCGGTCTGAAAGTAAGGGACGAGGTTGACGCCTTCAGTCGGACGTTTTGCCGACGAGAGCCGGTCCCCGGCGGCAAGGGGAAGAACGCCGATAGCAACGTGCGGGTTTACTTCCTCGGCATCTGGGACTGCGTCAACTCGGTGGCCGTGCTGGAACGGAACGCTCCGCTCGCTCAGCCCGTGTACGGAACGGCGCATCACGTTCGGCATGCTGTGGCTGTGGATGAGCGGAGGGTCAAGTTCCGAGCTGCGTTGCTGGCGCAGGACGTTCGCGTCGCTGCTTCTGACGAGGATTCCAAGGATGATATCCGTGAGGTTTGGTTCCCGGGCTGTCACGGCGATGTCGGCGGGGGCTGGCCGGCTGAGAAGGCGGCTGCTTCGGGGGGGCTTGATAATAGCGATGGGGGAATCCGGTCACGGCTGGGACGTGTCTTGCGGACTCGTCGATCTTTCGGGAGCAGTCCTGATGCTGGCAACGATCAGTTTCAGATGAGTGACGTGCCGCTTGCCTGGATGATGCGAGAGTTGGAGGAGGTTGGTCGCTTGGATGAAAGTGCCGCGCTCAAGTTTGGTCCCAGCGCTCAGGGGTTTCACACTCGGTATACGAAGAATAAGGAGCAGACAAGGCTGAGCGTGTTGCATGACTCGTTGCGGTTCGGTCATGGCACTGGCTTCTTCAGGGTCTTGCTATGGCGCTTCCTGGGTGAGTAGATCCCTTTGACCTCTTCGTTTTGGCTATCATCTACTGACGGGTTACTCAGAATGGCTTCCGTTTGTCTCCCGTCGCGAACTGGTCAACAACAGATGGGTTGATAAACGGTTCCCTCCCAACTTTGGAAGCACCCGCGACATCCCTCGCGATGCCGTATTGCACGAGTCTTTGGTCCATCGCCTGCAGAAGAACCTGTCCTACCTGCCTCCGAATAATCACGGTGACGATCTTCAACCCTGCCTCAAGCCTGATGGTAAGGCTGTCGAATTCGAGGTGGTTGGCAACTCTCATCCGGAGCATCTTACGTACGTCTTTAGGAGGAGGACCCAAACTAATGGCCAGACCAACGGCCAAACCAATGGTTACTAGATGCTAGTTGAGTGTGTTTCGGACGGATACAACAATTGGTCGGTTGGCTTTGTGTTGTCATGCGAGAGAGAGGTTGCTGCTTTGGTTGTGAACTGGGGTACGCAAAAGTTGGTTCTGTATCGTCATTGTTGGACTATTCTCGGGAGGAGCGTTTTTGGTTTGAGTCTGTTGATTCTTATCTAGCTCTCTTTTCGAGTTAGATTCATGTATTCCGCCTTGGTAGTCGGAGTCATTCCAGAGATGATGAAGCCTTCATCGGTCAGTAATGCCGTGAGCTATCCACTGGCCAATGTAGTCTACCGATCACGGGCTGACAAGCCTATATCGTGAAGTGGTAATCATTCGCGCTTCCATCTACCCGTTTACTGCCGTGCTGAAGAAGATGATTGCCCTTGATCATCTGCCCATACCGTATGTCCGGAGGTATCTATATAATAGTACCGTTGATATGTGGGGTGCCACTGCCACTGTCCTTGAGCATCGCCGTTGTGGTAAGTCTGGACGTTGTCGGCTGTTGCATAAGAGCCATCAGGACCAGCTCCGGGAGGCCCTCCACCAGGATGAGGTTTGCAGGAGCGGCAAACTAAGTAGGCATTCTTCCGGTCCCCCATAAACCCATGACCTCCTTGCTGGCATATATACCACCTTGCACTACATACACTTCACCCACTCATATTTCCCTTTGTCTCTGCCTGTGCACCTATATGAGTTATGCTCATTGTACATGTGTGAGCATACATTGCAGGCGCCACGCAACCCCGAGCTGGCTGACATTGCGTCTGGCGAAATCTGTCAACTCTGTTGATTGTTTACGACAGTACCTAGCCGTAAATTACCTTTCTTTACTTGGTCAATTTTCTTTTGGGGGGGCTGAAGTCGTGGATGGATATCTATGAAACCGGTTTTCCTCGTCGGACAGGGACTTTAAGTACTAAAAGGGTCAAACCCAAACCGTAAGTAATAGCCTGTAATTTGGCCGAATGCAATGTAACCTTCGCTCATGGCAAGCAGCGGGTTGATGAAATGAGAAGGGCAACACATGGCCCAATCGACTGACAACAGCCTCTTGCGTTGTAAAGCTGCACCCATGAGATTCGTGAGATTGGACTACGACTGACATGATAACCATCATGTATAGTACGAGGAGGTAGGTAAGTTACTACGTTAGCATAGCATATGTACCTACGCAGGATAGTACCTATGTAGGTAGGTATGTATGAGCGAGCCGGCACGTTTCCTATAGTTAATGCAGTCAGCTCCTGCAGAGGAATAAGCGCTTATGGCCCAAGACAGATCATCTCACTCAACTGTGATGATTGATTATGATGGGCATAGGGTGACCAAAACCAGTTTCGTATTGCTCTACTGAGGGTCGTCTGCAGCTGGCTTTTCGATTGGCCGCTCAGTAAGTCTGGATGTGACATCGTCAGTCCTCGGGAACTTCTCACATAAATGCTAGAGCACAGAAACTTCAAACAAAGAGTGAGGATTTTTCGCTTGCATTGTGGTGCGGGCAAGAGAGAGATATTGATCCCCGGCCATACACCCACTCTGCCTCTCCCCAAGTCATGAGTGATGGGCATTTTCCAACTTGTCTTGACCAATCCTTTCCCTGGTCAACTCTGTGAAACCAGCAACAGCGAAGAGAGAAGGAGGGAGTTGCGTTTAAGACAAGACGATGCTCAACTCTTCATCCTCGTCTTTGAGACGTGTGTCTTTTAACATAATATCTCTGTGAGCGTTTTAGGAAGCTCTCTTATTCCTTGATCCGTCAGTTGTCTCTCCCGAATCGGTGCCGTTTGACGATGCCGAGTGATCGTGCCAAGATCAATGCAGTTGATGAATGCCGTCAACATCTGCCGCGGCAGGTTTGCGGCTTCTACGTCCGGCTATTCGAGATTCACCATACGTTTATAGCCATGAGTAAAGAGGCCTTGATTCTATATCTAGTCATGTGTCTTCAGAGATGAGCCTTTAGGAGCACATGTCAGAACTGTCCCTCATCCGCCACTGGATATCAACCATGACTCTCGTTGTATTAAAGACTTCAAAAATATGATGCAAAACCCCATCTTCACGGTAACCATGCATCAATCAACTCGCGCTGTAAAGGCAGCTTCCAAGCCTACGCCGAGGAGGCAATAGCGCTCATAATCCATACATACTGAGCGAGACCTTACCTCATTCACAGAGCCGTTGAATATTATTATATCTCTGCTTTCTATAGAGATAATTACTAAAGCGAAAGCATACATTGACAGGCGGAGTAGGCATATCGCCAAGAGCCGTGGGCCACAGCCTCAGCTCTCACGGGACTCTGTGCCGAGCAAAGAGACGATATAACCGGGTAGCCGGAAGAAGCGTCTATAGAAGCCATTGCTACTGCGCTATTTTGTAGCCTTCTATTATCTGACGTTGTTTTGAATGGGACACAGTCACCAAGGGCAACATGGTCTCTTTCTTCGTGGCGGAGTTGTAGCATGCGCTGTTAACACTCTATAGTCTTATTCATCTTGTTGTTATTCCTATATCATTGATTCCCCTATGAGAGTAATGATTACGACCAAGGTGTCATTTTTTACCAATCTGTTCTTCGAGTATATAAAGCAAAGTCTTTTTCCTTTGCTATGTCGAGAGAGTATCAAGCAGCAAACACAACTCAACTCAACAACAACCAACCTCAACTCTCAAAACCATCAACTCGCTCAATCTCAAGTCCAAAAAGGAAACAAGACAACTAAAGACCAAAAATGCTCTTCTCAGCTACCCTCTGCCTCTTCACCACCCTCTTCGCCGGCTCTACCCTGGCAGCCCCCCTCGAGGCTCCCCGACTTTGCCCCGAGGGAGCCGCGGGGAAATGCTTCCTTTCCTTCAAGACCAAAGTCCCCTTCGACGTGCCTGAGCCCGATGTGAACTGTCCCGATGGAGCGAGGGACAGTGCGGGCAAATGCTTCCTCTCGTCTATGATGAGGGGTTGCCCTCATGGTCAGAAGGCTGATCGCAATGGAAAGTGCCGGGATATTTGGTAGATGGCTGAAAAGTGGTTCCGGTCAGTTGGGGCAGGGAAGCTTTCTGCGTTGCTGGCTGGGACTGGATATACATATAGGCATCGAGTGATATTTCTGTCATGGAGTGAAGTTATATAGAGTGAAGTCTAATAATAATAGAGATTGTTACCTTATCGAGGGTGTTGACGTCTTGTTATTTCTCCTACGAGGCTGTTGTTTCTATCCCAGCAAGGGATGTTGAACTGTCAACGTGCGTTTTCTACAAGACGGGTCTTCTCCTACCAGCATACATGAAACAACACTGCCAATAACTTGAACTCATAACAGGTTTCTTCCTGTCTCTCTTGTTGAAGCCGAACGGGTTAATATCCGGTTACCTACAAGTTATCCCTTGCGTTGTCGGTGCCGCCGCTTATAGTATGTATACGAGGAGTATAAGCGAGGGCAAGTAAATCTCAAACACAAAGTATTCGCAGTGTTTGAGGCGTTGGAACGTGAAACACACAAGAAATGGTACGAAACCTACCCAGACAACCAACTACACTAACCTAGACGTATGTATGTATGTAGGTAGTTGCAACACGTTTCCTGATACACATCTATACCGGACTTTACTGCAACTCCTGCAGAAAAGTCACAACTACTACTCCAACTTCACGTTGCTACATATGCCTGTAAGTTAACGATCTTGCCAGGCGGGGGACGATATGCTGACGAGCCGCTTGCTTGGCACGGCGATTGGGATTTCCTATACCCGTACGTAAGTAACTACATTCACATACGACGTGCCAGGCGCTTGCTGCTCTAATCGTATCCAGTCTGGTTGCAACCGAACGAGCCTCCATAAGACAGCCAGCCAACTCATGGGCGTCAGGGCGTATTTATGTATGTACAAACGTATATATATGTATGTATGTATATACATGTGTGGCATAACTAATCGCCGTTGGGATGCATCCATGTTTGCCCATCTCGTTGCATCGGCGAGGCGAAACCGGCGGCTGGCTTTTATATATATGTATGTATGCATGTACTAGACCCGGCGGTTATGAGGAGAGGCGCTGATGCGAGATAATGAACAAGTAATCTATTGCATGTACGATTGCTCTTTAAGCGACGCAATAGTCGCCGGTCCGGTCCTACTCAACGATCAACACTACGACTCTTACACGATGCATCTGTCAAGACGAGTCCCAGTTGCAAAGACTCCTCGGGTGACATTAAAGCTCCCCTTCAGCCCCCCATGTATGTATGTATATCGTAACCTCGTTCCAACAGAACAACAATCCCGAATCCAGAACAGCCGACCCTCTCCTCTCAACTTCCTGATCGGTAACCATGAGGCTTCACTTGGCCGTCTTCACATGCTTCTTCCTCTTCTGCAAACTCTCTTTCGCCTTAGCGAGGCCGTACACAATCATTCCCAAGCCGGGGCAGTGCTTCGGCAGAGACTGTCGAGAACAAGGCCATAGGGCGTGCTGTGAGCAGCATGCTATTTGCAACGAGGACGGATGGTGTGTTGGTGTACGTTCATCTTCCCCTTTTCTGTCGTTGCACGAGTCCCAACAGTCTGTTTAAGTTTTTGCTGTCTTTCAACTTACATTCGTTCTTTGGGTTTTCCTCTCTTTAGGTGCGAGACGTAGACAAGATTACGGCTTTGCATATTGATAAGAGGCGGCGTTTGGATCGATAACCCTCTCTCTCAGCTTACAATGTAGATGCTGTCAAACTCATGCATACCTACATACATACATATACACATACATACATACATACAATGCTCGGTGAGTAACGGAGATGCAGATTCAGAAGGCGATTGTTCGAGTTATACATACATACATACATACGACTGCGGAAAACTTTGTTTCCCGACGGCTGCAAGGAGGAGTTTTATATCTGCCCCCTTTTTTTGTTACTGTTGCACGACTGTATTTGATAGAAGGAGTTGGAAAGACTTTATACATACATACGTACATACATACACTCACACATACATACATACATACATACATACGTACATAGTAATGATAGTATGCATTTCTATACCTATATTCGATCATAAACATCTATAACTGATGATGATGATGAACTACATACATAATTTCTCCTTGTCGTACAAACAGCCTTCCGTCTACATATAGTCTGTGGGTTTTGCTGTTGGAACAAGGCACAGCCTTAGTGGCGGGACTATAGAAGATTGGTGATATTTTCCTGTACAACCTTGTTTTTTCCATTCAGCCACAGCCGGATCAAAAGATCTTACATACATGTGTGTATCTACAGTTGGCCAGTTCCTTCACTACAACCCAACTCAGGGGTGAGAAGGGTGAAAAGAGTTCGATCTGGGATCAAAAGCTTCCACATGCCTGGGAATCAGAGAGAAGCGGCATCTGAAGAGGAATCGGCGTATCGAGACGGGTTGACCATCATGATTGGATCGTCTTTCCGATGGTGCCACGTACATACAACATATGTATGTAGATGGGAAACACTGGAGCCTCTTGGATGGGTTCGTTGCTTGCAAAGTCGGCCCATAGCTCGGGCGTCTCTGTATGTATGTATGTATGCTGAGCTTGGCGTTGTATCGTCTATTCCTCCGATGATGACGATGAAAGGGGAAAAGAGATGTCTTGAACGGAGACGAATAAGATGACGGTGATAAACAGTATGTATGCTACATGTACATACATACATACATATGCTAATGATGGCAGGATTGGTCTTGGGGACTTGTTAGGTGGACGGTAAACAGGGCGTGGTGAAGATGTTCTACTGATCTTAAAGGAGTGCAAGAAAGTGAATGGAAAATGACCACGGCATCAAAGGGTATTGCAGTTGAGTTGTCGATGAATTCGAAACCGAGGATAGACTCGAGATAACATACATACGGTGCCGCACCGGTTATTGCTGGTTCCTCGCGCGTGCAACTCCAGAAAGCATGCCTTTCAAGATGGAGAATGGTCCCAACGAGGTGGATTCCCCCCTTTGACTGGTTACAATGTATGTACGACTCTCATCCAGAGGGGATAACATGCATGGTTTTACCCATTTCAGGAACATGAGTGCGCTTCTAGTTCAACAGCAATCAGTCAACATATCGCCAACCAAATAGACAAACAAGCCTTTCTACAACTTCAATAGCAGTTGTGACTGTGAGTGCGTGTGTAAACCCCAAACTCCTCTCCTCGTTCAACCCCCGAGTGCCAAAAGAGCTTGGTAATCTGCTTCATTCTGCTGCAAACCGGCAGAGTTTTCCTCCGTCCGTAAGCAAGAAAGATGGCCGCCATGGTCGGAGGCGGAACAACTGAAGCTGATACGGTTCTGGTCCCCCTCCTATTCTCTGAAACACTTGTGTGTGTGTGTTTG
Organism: Ophiocordyceps camponoti-saundersi (nom. inval.); assembly: GCA_003339415.1. Classification (NCBI taxonomy): domain Eukaryota; kingdom Fungi; phylum Ascomycota; class Sordariomycetes; order Hypocreales; family Ophiocordycipitaceae; genus Ophiocordyceps; species Ophiocordyceps camponoti-saundersi. Next base: position 43,800 of record PDHQ01000038.1, read on the forward strand.
TTCCCTGTATGCATGTATGCGTTATGCATTACTGCTACGTTGCCGGCTGGGCAGTACTATGCTTGGGAGAAAGTCGAGAGCCAGGCCAGCTGTGAAGGGTTAACGACGGCATGAAAGAGGTCGGTCAGATGACCTGCAGATAATCCATAAACCGAAATTAAATCCCCCCCCTCCCCGTCTTCTTTCATCTCTCTATGTATGTATGTCGTTAGGAGCACACACACACACACACACACACACACACATACACACATCTCTGCTCGCCACCATACAGGGAACGGATGAAAAGCAAAGAAGGTGGGATAAGCCGAGATAGCGGCCAAGCCGGGTGAGTAACCAGCACTAGACATGAAGAAAGAAGATCAACGGCAGCACACAAGACAGAGACGAGTTTGAGAAGAAGCAGTTGTTTTATTCAGCTTCAACCAACAACAAAGTCTCGTCTTCCCCCTAAAGAGCCAAGTGGTTGGTAGGGTTTTGTCTACCGGAAGGGTGGTGTCCCGGTTCACGGATCTGGCAAATGCGAGATGGTGATCGACCTGATCTTCTACATAGACTTGCAGCATCTTTCTACGTTTTGTGTTTCAAGACTGGATTATCCATGTCAAGTCTGCTGATCAACTTGATGCTGTTGAGATGTGAGATGACGAGGGCAGAAAAGGGTATTAAGCTGTAAGTAAGTTTTGCATCACATCATTTATCATACACTCTGTTCTCAACTTGTCCCCCCCTTTTATTTTTCAAATTAAAATCACGCTCATCTTTAACCCCAGATGTTTTTTTTTTTTCGTCAATGCTACCCCGTGGAGAGGCGAGGGAAAAGAGTGGACTTGATACGTCATGGGCGAGTAAGGAAGCGATCACGAGAGCGGCTTCAACCCCCCCCTTTTTTTTCTTTAATTACCCGCCCCCCCCCCCCCTCGTGACGGGAAAGGGGGCTTCGGGGCTATACATAGATAAATAGATAGAAGACGCGGCATGAATTTCCTTGGAGAAAGGATGCGGGGTACATGAGGCCTTGGGGTTGTGAGGGGAGGGGGATGCTTGTATTGATATGGAGGGTGTAGACGATAAGGAGGAGGGGTGGCCAAGCAAGGATGGAGTTCGGTTTCAACAGTTCAAGGTTGAACGGGTTTTGGGGGAGGCTATTGATTCTCTCCTTATCTTGGTGCATACATACATACATACAATTTGCCTTGTCCTCCTAGTTGTGAAGCCTTGGAATCAGACGGGTAAAGACGAAATCGATACGGTGAACAGGGGCTATATCCCTGAACCTGTTATCAATAACAGCAAGTCATCGATATGCCTTGTTCTTCTCCCCCCCCCGATCTTAAATCCCTGTCATAACGAATCAAGTCTACCAGGTTTAAGCGCTTTGACTGCTTATACCAAGCAACAACAATTCGTTTAAACCTCCTTGGCTCCCTTCTTTGCAGCATCTTCTCCACCCATAACCATGTTCATCCTTTGAGAGGGGGCTTTTATACAGTAACATGCCTTTACCTGCCCACACAGAGGCATGCGCAGGTGGTAGCACAATTCTGCATCCGAGCATGCCGTCTTGAAAACTGGTCCAAAGTTTCATACCTATCGAGGAATAAAAAAAAGGTCTTTGAAATTTTTTTGTTAAAAGGAAAAAGAAAGAAGAAAAATCATCGTGTCTTTTTTTTTTCAGGTGACAAGTTTGTGCTGTAAAATGTGCTACCGTCGGAATATCGCGGCCGAGGTAGAGAGAGAAAGAAGGAGAAGATGGCTCGGAAAATATGAGGGAAACGGGTAGAGTTTACGTCAAAGCAAAAGCCTACGCACAGAGAGAGAGAGAGAGAGAGAGGGCCGTGATGGTCCGGGTTTCACCAAGACAGTGTGTTGGTTATTACTGTTTGGGTATGGGGATAGGTTATAGGTTATAGCTTTATAGGCTATAGCCGTTGGGCGTTATACATACATGTATGGTAACAGTCTGTCTGTATTGTTTCTGGGGTAATTCATGTATTGTATGGGGTTAGGATTGCATGCTGCTGTGATGCTCCAGGTTCATACGAACAAAAGTCAGGTAGGTCAACGTCAGGGTAGAGGCAGCATTTCGATAATACACCCCTATTGAATGACAGTCTATCTCGTCGTCAACAATCCAAACCAATACAGACTCTGTATAGATATCAAGGTGTGTAGACAGACAGTCGACTCGACAACCTTCTTTGCCCCCCCCCCCCCTCAATGTTAAAACACAAAACTGCTTGATGGTCATCATCAATAATAAGCCTTTTTTTTTCCGACGGCCCTTGCCCCATCCCTCTCTCTCTCTCTCTCTCTCTCTCTCTCTATCTGTGTGTGTGTACATATGTCTGTCTATATCTCTTTTCTGCCTCCCCCCCCCGAAAGATATTGAGAAACTGGGTCTCGGAAATGCAAAGGAACGGTTCCGCCATCACGGACAAGGGCGATCCTACGGCATGCTCTACAGCCGGCAGCGAATGAAACGCTATTTCTATCCAACACACTCACTCACACACACACACAACGTGAATCCCGTCTCAATCACCATCAACGATAGAAACTCGTTGTATGGGTGAAAAAAAAAAATTTGGTTTGCTGTTACTTGGCTGGGAACAAGGTAGAGATTTGCGCCGTGTGTGTGTGTGTGTACAACGTGATCTTGCTAATTCGGGCATTAACAGCTTATTTCCCTGCATCAGCGGGGAGGGGATAAAAAAAGGGGGGGGGGAGAGGAGGAGGAGAGATAGAGAGGGGAGTTGTACTTAACCAGCCGAGGTGACATTCGTCTCGTCCTGTCAAGAGAGAGAGAGAGAGAGAAAAGAGGAAAAAAGAACACCTCCTTTCATTCTTCAAGGTAAGTAAGTCTTATTACATACATACATACATACATGATGAACCCTTTGCCTCTCTTCTCTCCCTCTTCCTCCCCTTCCACTGCCCCCTATCGAGCAACAGTCACACATACATACATACATACACACACACACACACGAGAGAGAGAGAGAGAGAGAAGAAACGTAATGAAATTCAGGCTTACCCTTGACAAGATAAAATAATCCCCCGGTCAGCTTTCCTCGTCCCTGCTTTCTTTCTCTTCCCTTCACACTTCCCCCCCTTTATCCGGGGAAAGCAAAAGAGGTAAGAGAAAAAAAAAAACAGCCCGTTCCTGTTCCCTGGTTTCAGATGAAGAAAGTCTGTTTATCCAAGAGTCTCTTTCTCTTTTTTAGAGAGAGAGAGACCAAAGCAAACCCCCCTCTTCCTGATACACACACTGCACACACACCATCGGATAAAGGGCCACAACCACCATAGCGGAGAGGGCGGATTTTTTCTTTCTTTCTTTCTTTTTCCCTTCACTCTTCTCTTCTTGAATGTTGAAACCAAGCTCGTTATGCACCACCCTGCGGGTAACAAAACCCATCTACGATTCCCCTTCCCTTCCCCCTCCCCCCTCTCGAAAAGCAAGGGTGTCCGTCTGTCTTGTCCGTTCCTTTTGCTGACTCGGCGGCGGAAAAAAATAGGCCTCCTCCGCGTTACTACTTTATTTATCGAGGGGGAAGCCCGCTTGAATTTCTTCCCCTTCAGTTGCTACCCATCTTTCTCCTGGCGCAAAAAAAGTAGCAAGGGAAAATATTTCAAATGGCGAATTATGGCGATTCTAAACCTCCTCCGGGAACCGTTGAGCTTTTGGCCGGTGAGTTTCTCTTTCTCTTCTCTTCTTCTTCTCCTTGTTTAATTTTGCCTTTGGTGGTTGTGTTTCGTCCTCGTCTCTGGAGAGAGAGAGAGAGAGTTTCTCTTTACCGAGTGAGAGGTGGCCCGACCGCTGACCTGTGATGTTTGCTGCTGCTGTTCAGAGAAAACTACAACCGATGATGGAGGCGTGGTTCTGATTCCAACTCCTTCCGATGACCCCAATGATCCTCTGGTTAGTCTTGACAACTTGGTCCTATCCTCCATCTCACGATAGCATAGCCTCAAGAAGAAACGACTAACTTCTCTCTCATAGCGATGGCCAATGTGGCGCAAATGTCTCAACTACGTCCTTCTCATAGCCATGACGACCTTGATCTTCACCGGGTAAGTCGCAGCAAGACATACAACACAGCCCCCTTACACGATATGACGGCTGCTAATCCATCACAGCCTCTCCATTCAGACTCTCTTTTGGACTCAAATGATCGATGACATGCAAAACGTCACCATCCCGGATCTTGCCAACGCCCAATCTGTTCAGCTGGTTGGTCTGGCTGTCGGATGCGTCTTCTTCATGCCTCCGGCTACAAAGTACGGTCGAAGATCCGTCTACATCATCGTCATGGCCATCGCAGCCGTCTCAGCCTGGTGGTCAGCCGTGATGAAGACGCTTCCCGAAGTCTACGCCGCCAACTTTCTCATCGGCATCGCCGGAGCCGTCAACCAAACAGCCATTGCCATGAGTGTAAGGCCTAATTCTCATACGTCTACAAGCCGGAAGACGAGCTGACTTTTTCTCTCCCCCCCCCCCCCCCCCCCCCCCCCCCCCCCCCCCCCCCCCCCCCCCTCCACCCCCCCCCCTCCTCCTCATCCAACCCTAGACTACAA
>PDHQ01000038.1:48390-61681 GCA_003339415.1 Ophiocordyceps camponoti-saundersi (nom. inval.)
AGTCCTCCTGGCGGCCGCCCTCACTTTCTCCCCTTCCGCCGCCGGGGCGCGCGCCGGCTTTTTTTTCCCCCCCCCCCCCCCCCCCCCAGATTCACGACATCTGGTTCGTCCATCAGCGAGGCACCGCAAACGCCATGTTCTTCGCCGGCCTCATGACAGGCTCCTTTCTCACCCCCATGATCGCCGGCGTCCAGGGCATCAAAGACGGATGGCGCGTCTCGTACGCGACCCTGGGAGCAGCCATGACGGGTCTGACCCTCATCTTCTTCGTCGCCCTCGAAGAGACCAAGTTCGACCGGCCCAAGCAGGAAAAGTCCGTGTCCGAAGACAAGGCCAGCATGTACAAGATGGAGTCCTTCGAGTCCGAGCCTGCGACGGTCGAGCCCCCCGTGGCGAAGAAGAGGGGATTCTTCCAGAGCGCTAGACTGCAGTTCATCACCAAGACGGACGAGTCCCTCTGGAAGATCTTCTACTATCCTGTCCTGTCCTTTTGGTTCCCCCAGGTCGTCTTTGCGTCTATCCAGCTGGGCTCTAGCATCTGCTGGCTCGTCACCATGGCCAGCATGATCTCCATCGTCTTCTCCGCTCCGCCTTACAACTTCGACGCCGCCGGTCTCGGCTTCATGTACGCCGGGCCTTGCGTCGGGGCCGTTGTCGGTGCTGCCTATGGCGGTCTGCTCGTCGACAGGGCCATCGTTTGGCTTTCTCGACGGAATCACGGCTGGTTCGAACCCGAGATGCGTCTGTGGCTTTATCCCATCCCCGCTCTTTCTATGGCCGGTGGCCTTTTACTCTTCGGCATTGCCGCTGGCGAGGTGAGACTTGGGTTATAAACTGAGTTGAGCGGGAAAACAAGGGAGGAGAAGGCTAATGAAGGGGATATTACAGGGCATGCACTTTGTCATCCCCAGCGTCGGAGGAGCTCTCTTTTCCTTTGGCTTTGGCGCCATCTCGGACATTTCAACAGCTCTGGTCCTCGATTCGTTCCCAGCTGTAAGTCGTTTCCCAGCTTGAGCCTATCTCTACACACTTCACACTTCCAAGGAGAAGAAGAAGAAGAAGAAGAAGAAGACAAAAAGGCTGACATGAGAACGTGTCAGATTGTCCCCCAAACCTTCGTCACCATCACCTTCTTCCGCAACGCCATCAGCATGGTCGGTCCCTTCTCCGTAACCCCCTGGTTCGAAGCCATGGGCACGACCAAGATGTTCATCGTCGCCGCCGCCATCAGCCTTGGCATCAACGCCCTTGCTTTACCTCTTGGCATATGGGGCAAGAGGGGCAGAATGGCCGTGGCAGCTCGTTACGACCGTTTGGCTGACACGAGTGCATAAGAGGGCGGGGGGGGGGGAAGGAAAAAAGGGGGGGAACCAAGTATTGAGAAGGAGGGGGGAAACAAGGGTGAGGAAGAGACGGAGAGAGAGAGAGAGAGAGAGGGCGGGAGGAGAAAGAATGTGATACGTGTATGATTTGGCTGGATGTCATGAACTGGGACAGGCGCCCACCCCCATTTGGAGAACAGCACAGGCGATTTTCATCTTTTTTTCTTTTGTTGCTTTCTTCCTCCATCTTCTTTTTCTTTGTTGTTTATATATGTTTTTTTCTTCTTTCAGGACAGGTCTTGGGAACTCATTTTACATGGCAAGTTGATATTAATCGTTTGACAGCCTGGGGAGGGGGTTGGAGGAGGAGTTTTTCTGTCTTCTTTTTTCTCTCTCGACTTCAACTTCAACTTACAGATACAGACGATGACTTTTAGTTTAGAGTCACAGAGACGATGAACTTCTAGTTTAGAGTCATAGATACGATCAACTTCTAGTTTAGAAGAGAAAAAAGGCGTGGGGAAAGGTAGAAAAAGGGATAACAAGACACCATCATGGTTCCTGAAACGGGGTTTGGAAGAATGAGTCTGTCTACAAGGAAGATGCCTGCTTGGTTCTGTAACGGTCGTTCTTTCATCCACCTCATGACGTTTTCATCCCTTCATGTGATTCCTTCTTGTTCTACTTTTAGACAAACGCCTTGCCTGTATCATGACTTCATTCTTACCTTCCTTATCCCATGCTTTTCTTCCGTCCCAAAGTCTGTCAAAAGGTCCAGAAGGCGTGCACAAGAAGAAGGGATGGGGGGTTTCAGCTGGTCTTTTGTTCTTCTCGTTGTTTCTCTTCTTAGACATATGTATCGAGTTGTGAACAATAGTTCATCGAAAGAAAAAAAAATCCCTCTCTCAAAAGACAAAGAGACAACTCTTTCTTCATCATATACCCTCTTTCAGTAACATTGCAAAAGCTTCGCTATCTGCTTCTCCGTAATGTCTATCGACGGTTAGTTATCAACAGAGGACACGTCTCTTCTGCCTTGCTCTTATCAACTCACCTCCGCACTTCCTCAGACAGTTGTTGATGGCGTCTGGCGCTCCTGTGACGAAGGCGCATGCGTCGTTGGTGTCGGCTGTTACCTGCGCCATCTTGTTGATGCAGCGAAAGGGACAGAGGAGATCGCATTTCCCCTGCTTGCTGTACCCGTTCGCCTGGGCGAGGCTGAAGATGGCGGCGAGGGTGATGAAGGATAGACAATGCATGTTTGAAGACTTGACAGTTCGACCAGTAGAAAGGGATCTGTATGGCCGTTTATATGTAATGCAGTAGCTATATCATCAGTCCGCTCTTCATATGGAATCTAGCAGAGATGAAGCTGTCTAGTCAACAGAACAGATCACACAACACGACTAGAACCAGATACAGAGAAACAGAAGCAACATTCCTCTTCCCCCTCCTCCTCTCGATCCCATCCCCTTCCCAACTCAACCAATAACACTCGCCCAAGTATCTCTTCATACGTGTCACCCCTACCACGAGAGAATGTCGTGCCGAGGCAGCACCAAGACTTCCCCCCGTGCGACAACAGATTCGTTCAGCCCAAAATTCCATGACATCAACAAGCATAGCAAACAAGACGCCGGCTCCCGAGGGAACAGTGTTGGAAAAGCATCGTGACTGGAACCCCAGAAGTCTAGACTCTAACCCTGAAAAGGCTGTGTCTCAACTCAGCTCTGCATCACTCCCATTGTTGATATTAAATCCCGAACTTGTCTCATCTCAGCTCCGAGTCCAGTCGAGTCTTTCGCTCCCCACCCTCATTCCCCCCGTCTCCGCTCGGTAAAGCCGGTCCGCACCCGGGAGTTGTCGACGTGCGAAGCCACCGTTCTTCGGCGCCGCATGCCGGTTACGAAATTGGAATCCGCTCCGGCTCCGTCGCCGGTGTAAACGCCGCAAACCAAGCCCGGAAGCCGAGACCGCCGGTAACAAGCTCCGGGGATTCGCCAACGTCAAATATGGCTGAGGGCCGACATCTACAACATAATGAAGCCCTTCATACCAGTAAACAGCCCCCCCCCCCCCCCCCCCCCCCCTTCTGGCTTCGACTCACGTACCTTTACCAACAGTGACCACGGTATCTACTACTAGGGGGGTCTCAAAAGCGACCCCCCTTCTCGACCTTTCTCAAGCTCCAGGGAGAAGGGGGGGTCAATGACTAGGAAAAGGACCTTTAACTCGGAAAAAATAGTATATATAGCAGCCCACCTAATTTACTAGGGGAGAGATATACTCCCTTTTCCCTATATAAGTAGTATATATAAATATATTTCCCGCGATAGTTAAATTTTTTTAGCCCTACTTATATACCTCTACTACGATATATCGTAAGGTTATCTATAGATTTAGAATAGCTATAGATATCGTATTATTAATTTAATTAATATAAAATTTTTATTATAGCTTCTTTACCCTCTCGAGTATCTATAGTTAAAAAATAGATTAATTTAGAGACGAATAAACCTTTATTTACGAGGAAGACGCCCGAGAACCTAGAGAGCCGTACCGTTACTATAATAAAGTTATATAAAGAAGGATTTTATAAGATAATTAAATCTACCTCGACCGCGCTTTCTATACTATATAAACGCCTTTAGGGACGAATTCGAGGGTATTATACGTATCCTATCTCTTAGAATAGTAAGAATAGGTCTTATTTAACCCGAGAAGAAGAGAAAGCTATATTTTATTAGGTATATCGCCGTATTACTTAAGGATACTATATTTAAAGTTAGGCTATTAGGAATTACGTAAATATAATCCTTTAAGCTAAAAGGTAGCCGGGAAATATACCTTATAGATAGGCTAAATAATTTATTCGATATTAGAAAAGATATTTCTATTATCGTAAAGCTATAACTTAAGATATAAAGCGGAAAGCTATCCTTAATAGGGTATAGGTTAAAGCTTTTTTCTAGGGGTTCTCGCGATATTTTTAGCACGATAACGTTTAATAGGAAAATATATAAAATTTCGACGAAACTAACTTTATAATAGGATATCTTTAAAAAGGGATATTTATCTAGACTTTTAATAAGATCGAGTAGCCTATTTTAAGCGATACTTATAATACTATCTCTATTATAGCTATTAAGGTAATATCGGCTCGAGGGAAAGTTATCCCTTTCTTTATTATCCTCCTTAAGGTCTAGATTCCCGTTAAATAGGTTAAAAACGATCTTAATAAAAGAACTATCTTAGTAATAAGCTAAAAAGGCTATATTAATAATATTATCGCGTTTAAATAGCTTTAATACTTCGAGGAATATATAAAACCTTTAAATCCGATAGAAAAACGCGTTCTTTTAATAAATAGCTATAAAAGCTACCTTATAGAAGAATTCGTATATTTCTATAATAATTACGATATTATTCTCTTCCCTTTACCGCCCTATTTAATATATTATCTTTAGCTTCTCGATATTAGGGTTTTCTAGTCCTATAAGTATTAGTATTAGCAGATTCTTTATCGTAAGATATTAGACGGCGCGGCTAACTTCGATAAAATAGATTTCCTATACTATTTTTAGGAAATAAAAGCTCGAATTTTTAAGAAAGCTACGATCTTATTAGCTTAGGTAAAATATAGCCTCTTTCCTTATAATCTAGCTAAGGTTCTAGAGAAACTCTAAGATACCCTCTTTTCCTTAATAATAGAGATCGATAAACGAGATCTGCCCGGTTATATCGAGGGATTCGACGAAGATAATAGCGATAAGGGCGATAGCGGTAAGGATAATAGCGATAATAATAAAATTATTAACGAACGAGACTTTAATCGAAAACTAGCGATACTAAAAACGCCTCCTATAATCCGTTAAATTAACTAAAATAATATTATAATATTAAGGCTTAGCCTACTGCTAATTTAGCGATATTATAACTATATTAAGCTTCGTATAAATATCTTAATCGAATCGAATATACCGATTATACTATTAGTAATATAAGCTTACGAGAAGGTATATAAAGCTAGTATAATTTTAGCTATTAACGGTATTACGGCTATAAAAGAAATATATTATATTAAGGAGAAATAAATTAAATATACGGTACTTAACGAAGAGATATAAATTATAGGGAAGTTCGGGCTATTAAGCGTCCACGATACGAGGATTTAGGTAGCTAAAGACGAATTTAATAGGCGGGCGGTATAAGAAGATAAAGATCGCCGAATTTAATATAAAGCTATACGCGATAAAGGCGCCTTTATAAGGCGTTAGCTTCGCGAGGTTTAATTAATCGTAAGAAATAATATTAATAAGGAGCGCGAGTTACCTTAAGGATTATCGAAAAAGCTAAGAAGAGAGCTATTTAGTAATATAAGCGAGTTATATAGCAAATATAAGGTTTTTCGCGAGATAAGGTATCGTAAGGTATTCGCGGATAGCCCCTTACTTTAGTTAGAGGATTATAATAATAATCTTATATTCGAAAAAGTTAAATATCTTCTATAGGAACTATAAGATCGAGATACTAATTACCGGGCGCTAGCTCTTAAAGTTAACGGCTTAATCGTGAAGGAAAATAACGGTGAGGTTACTTAAGAGAGGCATCGCGAGAGGCATCGAGAGAGCGGCGGCGGCAGGCATCGAGAGAGGCATCGCGAGAGCGGCGGCGGCAGGCATCGAGAGAGGTATCGCGAGAGCGGCGGCAGGCATAGCAAATTAAGCTAAATAAGGTATCTTTAAGCCTCTTTAAGGCACGGTAAAGAGGGCTAAATAAGCCCTCTTTAAGCCTCTTTAAGGCACGGCAAAGAGGGCTAAATAAGCCCTATTTTAGGCTATTCTTATAGCTAGGCTACGGAGGGTATTATAATATAAGGGTTTAGCTAAGGGGGGCCTTAGCAGAGAATTTAATATATCTAAATAGAAAATTAAGTATATCTCTCCCCTAGTAAATTAGGTAGGCTACTATATATACTATTTTTTCCGAGTCAAAGGTCCTTTTCCTAGTCATTAACCCCCCCTTCTCCCTGGAGCTTGAGAAAGGTCGAGAAGGGGGGTCGCTTTTGAGACCCCCCTAGTACTAACCCTTCTCTGCATCTGCCGTGGCCCTCGATATCAAACCACACCCACGATCTAGGCATGCGTGTATGTACATAACATATATATATGTCAGACAAGGAGGAGGCGTGCAAATTGCATTAATTAATATGCTTACCCTCTCTAAACGGAGGGAATTATCGTTATCTTTATATATATAATAAGAACCTTCCGTATCGGCCTCTTATACTATAATACCCTTATAAATAAGCCTTTATTCCTATAGCTTATATATTACCCCGGATATAGCCCTTTTCCTAATAGGAATTTTATTTCCTAAATTACGGAGCTATTATTATATTACCTATACGCCTTAAAAGATAATAAAATATACACTTAGCTTACCTTTATCTTAGCCCTCTAATATACTTTTATAAGCGCTATATATATTATTTTCTATATTAAATAAGTAATATTTATTTTTTAGAGGGTATAATTAAGGTTTTTTACGATAATTTAAGGAAAAAGTTAAGGGTTAATTAATAATAAGCTTTATAGATTAGTTTATTTAGCTTAGAAAATATTAGATAATAGTTAAGCGGTTATTTTTATAGCTAAGCCCTCGATAAGGCTAGGTTTAATTCTTAGTACTTTTTTAGTATATATTTTTAAGAATTACTATATAAGGGAGGCCCTTAGTTAGGTAGCTTAGCTAATAGCTATAATAAAGGGATTAAGGGCCCCCTTATTATAATAAACTAGCTAAATTACTTAGCTAAGGGTTTTCCCTAATTAATTTTATTAGTAATATTTTTAGGTATTATTAACTTTTTATTTTTTTTATATATTTTAATAAGTTTATTATATTACCTTAACGATAAAAAAACTAATAGATAAGTTAGAAAAATTAGAAAGGAAAAAATTCGTAAAGAAAACGAAGATATTATAATCGAATATTTATAATATTTTAAGGTAATCTCCCCGATTAAAATAAATAATAAAAAAGATAATTTTAGGATAAAAGTATTATTTAACTAATAAGAAAATAATCGCGATAGCGATTAGGGAGTAATAAAATAAAGTTATTATTTAATTTTAGTAAAAATTAGTCTAATAATAAAAAAATAATAATAATTTAAAATAACGCTTAAGTTATAATTAATAAGGTTAATTATAGATATATAAGTTTAAATCTAATATATAAGATTAAAAAAGATAGGTATAATTACTTATATAAACGGGCTTTTTAAAAAATATTTTCTTCCTTTTAGGCTAAGTAAAAAGGGTTAATTAGAGGTATTTTCTTCCCTCTTTTTAACCCTTTTATTAATATATAGCTTAGTAAGGCTAATTTCTCTTTAGAAAGTGCGGAATTTCTCTCTTTAAAGCGGCTTTATTAAGCTATTAGCTATTATATTAGATATTTTAATCTAGCTTATCTTTATATAGCTAGATTAAACCTCTTACTATAGCTAATATAAATAAATATTAATATAAAGAAATTTTATTTTTAGCTTTAAATTCTCCTTAGTAATTAGCCTAATTATTTAAAAGTTATTATAATAAATTATAATATTTTATATAAGCTTAAATTATATTTCTTTATAAAGCCTTTTAAAAGCTCTAATTTCCTTAATAATATAAGAAAAAGCTAGGAATTTTACCTTTATAAATAAAGTTATAATAGTATCTTACTTACCTAATTTAAAAATAACTATACTTTTAAAAACTTAAATAATAAAGCCCTTAATATTTTTACGGTTATAATTATCTTCGAAGGAGGTATTTAATATAGCTATAATAAAGGAATTATAATTATCGAAAATAATTAAAAGGTCTTAAAAGCTCCTAAAAAATTCTAAAACTTAGATTATAGATTATATATATTAAAAGCTAAGATTAATAAGGCTTTAAATAAGTTAGCTAATAGTAAATATAATATTAGCTTATATAATAATAATAGCGTATATTAAGCTTCCGATAATAGCTTAATATTACTTAATCTTTTCTTTTATTATTTACCTTTTAAAAAAAGGGATCTTCTTAAGTATTATTAGCTATAGCTAAGTTTTCTTTACTAGGAGCTTTTTAAATTTTATTATAACTTTTTAAATATAAAACTTCTAATTTAGGAAAAGTTATTTATTAGCCCGATCCCTAATAACTTTAATATTTAAGAACTATTTAAAATTACTAAAATCCTTAATTTAGAAGGCCTTTTTAATAGCTTCCTAAAACTTCGTATACTTATTTATTTAATTTTTCCTAAATAAAGCTATAAGATTATTAATATAGAAGAAAACGATAATCTTTCTATTTATTATAATATAAGGGTTTTCTAAAATAGTTTTATAACCGTAGTTTTTTAGCTAAGCTATAAGTAATTTATACTAAAAAAAAGGGGATTATTAAAAGCTATAAAAAGCTTTTTTTAACCTCTAAGCCTAGCTTAGCTTATTAAAGCTAGGAGGTATTTTATAATATACCTCTTCGTTAAAGTTACTATTATAAAATATATTTATAAAATTATATTAATAAGCTTTAAAGTTAAAGTATACTATAAGGGCTATAAAAAGCTTAAATATATATATTACTAGCGTATAAGTATAGATAGATAATTTATTTAATAGTTATTCGTTTCTATATATAATAACGTAAGCTTTATATTTCTAAAAAAAGCCTTATAAGTTAAACTTATAAATAAAAACCTATTTAAGATTAATTAACTATTACTATTAAAGTATAATAGCTATTAAGATTTTTTTAGTAATTTTATAATTTTTTATCTTTATTAACTTAACTTTTATAACTTTTAGCTATTATACTTTATCGGGCTTATTATAAGCTTTTTTATATATAAGAAAGGGCTCCGGTAAATAGTTTTAATAAGGCTTATTTATAAGGGCTTAAGAGAGGATAAAAGCTAAATTCCTTATTTAATTAAGGGAGTTAGGGGTAAAAGGCGTATAAAAGGGCGTTTCTACCTCTTTTACTAAAAGATTTATAAGTTTAGCGCTAAGATAATTATTATCCCGTTTTTTAATATTAGATTAATTAGAAAGGCTAGAAAACGCGTTTTTAAGCGTTTTTTAAAATTAAATATCGTTACTAGCTAGGTTACGTATACTAGGCTTTTCTCGTTATTAAAGCTCGAAAAGATTATTATTATTAACTTCCTCCTCTTAATCTTTAATTATAAAGACCTAACGAAGGGCTTTTTCTAGCTAAAAAGTATCCTTATAATCTTACTTATAAAATACTTTTTTATTAAAAATTATAAATAAAGTACTAATTAAAAAGTACTTTTTTAAAAAAAGCACTTAGATTAGGTATTATAAGGAGGAAATAATACCGGCTAAATAGCTAATATAAGCTTTTAGATCGAATTTACTTTAAAGGCCTCTTATAGCTTTCTTTATTATCGAAAATACCTTATAACTATAAGCCTTAATATACTATAAGTTTTAAATAAGATAATTTTCTAAATAACTTTTCTATTAAGGGTTATAAGTTTTAAGCTAATAAAGCCTCTATTTAATTAGCTATATAGCTACCCCCTTATTTACTTTATAAGGCGTTTTATTAAGGAGGTAAATAGCTATATATATAGCTATTAGCTATAAGTTATAAGGGAAGCTTAACTATATAAGGAGGTATATAGCTATATAAATTATAATACCTCTTAATTTTTTAATATAATTATTTTAGTATATATATACTAAAAAGGTAAATTAAATATTAATACCCTTAAATACTATATTATCTTAGAAAGCCTTAATAAAGAGGGCCTTTTTATAATCTATTAAGATAATTAATATTTTTAGATTAAATACTTAGGCGATATAAGCTATAAATTTAACTTAAATAAATAGTAAATCTATTTTATAAGGAATATTATAGCCTCTCCTTTCCCTTATAAAGTAGTAAGTAAAAAAAGCTAAATAATTTAATTTATTATACTTTATACTTATATAAAATAGATTAAATAAGATAATAACTTAGAAGCGTTAAGGCTACGAGGCCTAATAAGGTATTTATAATCTTTCTTTCCTAAGCTTAGTAATTATATAGATTTTATAATTAGTTATCGGAATAACTTTATTAATATTAACTTTTAGTAACTTACTTAGCAAAGCTTATACCTTAGCTTCTAAATAGCTTATATAAATATATTATAAGTTTTTATCTATTTTTACGATAAGTTAAGAAACTTATAAGTTAAATAAAGCTATAAAAGTTAGTTTAATAACTTAAAGCTACGGCTATTAAACTTTTATAAATATATAATATAAAATTATATTATTTTTTAAATTATAAAGCTAGCTTATAAGATTATTCTAAGCGTAACCTTTTTCTATAAAAATTATTAAAAAGATAAGATTAATATTAAAATTAAAGTTAAACTTAATATTAATAAAAATTATATAATAACTTATTTCTATTATTAATATAATTATATTTATTTTTAAAATAATAACTTTAGTTATAATAATAGTAAAATTAGCTTAGCTATTTAAGTTAAAAGTATTAAATTAGTTAAGGGAGTTAAAGATATATATTAAGTACCCTTTATTAAAAAGAACGCTATCTTTTATCTCTATACTTTTCGAAGCGGGATTCCCTAAAGCTATAAAAACGCTTAAGGTTTCCTTATCCCTCTATTAGCTAATAATTCTTTTATTCTCCTTTTTCTATTAATTAACTTTCTATTAAGTTAATTAATTATAAGCTACCTTATTTATAACTTATTAAAAAAAATTATTATTAAAATTAATCCGATTTTATAGAAAAAAAAGGATTAAGTTAGGGAGGATATAAAAATACCGTTTTTAATAATTTTCTTTTTTCTTAAACTTTTAAAAATATTTTTAGCTATATTAAGTATAAACTTAAGTATTATATTCTTTAAAATTATTAGTTAAAAAAAAAAGCTTAAGATACTAAGTAGCTATTATAATCTTTATTTTATAAAATATTTATTTTTATTTATTATTTAAAATTATTATAAATAATAAAAGCTATTTTTTTCTTAGTTTAATTAAGCTTAAGGGCTTTATAATTAGCCCTCCTAAATTCTTAAAAAATATTAATAAATTAAAAAGCTTTTTTATAATTTTTATAATAAATTAAATTAAGGTTATATTATATTATTTATATAAATAAAAGATATTAATCTTTTATTATATAAATAAAATACTTAATATATATTTTATTAGTAAATTTTACGCTATTTAATTATAAGTAAATCCGCTAAGCTTAAATTAATTAAGTAACTTAATTATTAATATTTTTTTTAGAAAAATTTTATAAAAAAAAATCTTATAACTTATTTTTAGCTAATTTATATTTAGCTATTTCTTTAAATTATATAAAAGCTTAAAAATAATAAATTTCTCTTTAAAAAAGAAATCTTTTTAAATTAAAAATTAATAAGCTAATAAAAAGCTTATTTAAATAAAAAGATTTATTTTTTCTAATATTTTCTTTATTTAATAATATTCTTTTAGGTTTTCTTAAAAATTTAAAAAAGTAAATATTTTATATTTTTCTTTAAATAGTTAAAAAGTTTTAAAATTAGAGGTCTCGCTCCTTATTCAATTTCCTAAGCTTAAAGATAGGATTTCTAATTAATTTAGCTTTATAAAAATCTCTTATATTTTTAAATTTATAAAAAACTAAATATTATAATTTTATATTATATTAATAATATCTTAATATTAATTAATTTAATTTTTAAGGTTTTTAAAAATAAAAATAAATTTAACTAATATTATAAAATTTATTATTATATTAATTATTATATTATTAAAATTATTAATTATAATTAAAAATTAATAAATTTAGGAATTAAAAATCCGCTAAAAAAAATAATAATAGTTTTATTTTTATAAAAGCTTAATTAATTAAGTAAATTTATAAAATATAAGCTATATAAGTTATAAAAATAGTAAAATTAAATAAATTAAATTAAAAAATATTAACTAAGCTTATAATTATTAAATAAAGAGGAGGCGTATAAATTATATTAATTAATATACTTATCCTCTCTAAATAAAAGGAATTATTATTATTTTTATATATATAATAAGAATTTTCTATATTAGCCTCTTATACCGTAATACTTTTATAAATAAGCTTTTATTCCTATAGCTTATATATTGCCCCGGATATAGCCTTTTTCCTAATAGGAATTCCGTTTCCTAAGTTGCGGAGCCGTTGCTATGCTGCCTGCACGCCTCAAGGGATGATAAAATATACGCCTAGCCCACCCTTATCTTAGCCCTCTGATAGTATATGCGGCCTGTGTATCCGCAGGTACCTAGGTAGGTTCCCGTTTCTCTGGCTGGGCCTAACCTAAAATCCTTGGAGGTACTCGTCACAATGACTTGTGCGCACTATCGAATCGAGGCAGACAGACAAGATGATTAATACCTTGTTAACAGATATATCACATAGCAGTAACCTCCCGTCGCTTCCGCAGCCTCGAGACGACGCCTTGGTCGTGTTCCGTTCAATACGTGCATACTGTGTAGGTACGGATGTTTATGTGCATGTACGGCTTGCAAGGATGTATATTTGTATTGTTGTACGGATTATTTTCGTCGTCGGTTGTGCCAATATACAAGAATCTTGTAGCATCCCATCATCAGGTTACCTCTCTCTTACATAGTATCCGTACATAGGTACAGACACACACACACACACTCTCTCCCCTGTTTCTCCTTTCTTTTTCCTCTTCTCTTCCTTTCTTTTTCTCTACTTTCTCCTTCTCTTTTTAATCAATCTGCTGCATGCCTTGCGTCCGCACGGCTGGGCCCACGTTTCCTAAGCAAAGTCATAGCATCGCCCTGGCTTGCCTCTTTCTTTGCCCCCCCCCCCCCCCCCCCCCCCCCCCCCCCCCCCCCCCCCCCCGCCCCCCCCCCCCCTCCC
>PDHQ01000038.1:61691-71874 GCA_003339415.1 Ophiocordyceps camponoti-saundersi (nom. inval.)
TCTTTTTGTTCAATCTCGTCCCTGCCTTGCGCCCCCCCGGGGGGGCCCCCGTTTCCCCAGCAAAGGCGCAGCCCCCCCCCCCCCCCCCTTCTTTTTTCCCCCCCCCCCCCCCCCCCCCTCCTCCTACCACGTCTGGTAACCTGCTATCTACATACCTAGGTACATACTCCCACCGACCTACTACATATGTACATACATACTCCTGCTTGCGTATCTTCACACTTCTTTTTCTTCTTCTTCTTCTTCTTCTTCTTCTTCTCCTCCTCTCTACTCATTCCCCTCTACTTGATCTGGCTCCTTTCTCTCTCTCTCCCTTGAAACTCCGTAACCTGCTCAGCCAGTCCCTGCCAATCAACCGGGGGTCCCGCCGGCATGACTAGGTTTCCTCCCCCATCAACATGTCAAGCGACAAGCATTCGTTAAGAAGGTTCCCGGAAGAGCGAGTCGTCAAAAAAAAAAAGTCAATCACCCTTGGGTTGTATTCCGTAATGCATGCCTACCAGCCTACTCCCGTGTGCGTGTGCGTACATACATACATACATAGGTATGTGTCTGTAAGTATGGAGCTACGGCCCTACCTTAACTGCCTACCTACCTACCTAGCCACGGGAAGGGCGGGGATTGTCAGTGTGTGTCCCTCCGGATCTAGTGTCACGACTACTCCGTATACATATGTACATATGTACATATATACATACAGACATGCCTACACGCATAGGGGCGGGCGACCTGGACAGGCTGGCAGAAGCTCTCATCTCGCTCCTCAGGCGAGCAGTGGAGTCTGCCTGCAGGCCGGCTAAGCCGGACTCTGGGCGTACCACGTGGTGGACACCCGAGTGCACTAAGAAGGCGACAGCTATGCGACAAGCCCGCCGCCAAGGCCCCCGAACTGCCCGCGCACTCGAAGCCCGGAAAGCCCTAAAAGGGGAGGTCTATCGAGCTAAGAGGGAATACTATAGGGATATTATCGCTAAGGCCTCGTCGGATAAGGATATCTATCGAGTATTTAGCTAGCACGAGAGGCGCCTATAGTTCGCCCCGCCCCCCTTATAGGTCGATAGCACGCTTATTATTAAGCCTACCGAGAAAGCTATAACCCTCCGGAGGTATCTCCTTAAGAGGTTCTCTTAGGATAACGACCACTACCGGGTTAATAATACCTACCCGATACGACTAATCCCTTAGGACGATAACCTTACGCGAGCAGAGACTACGAGAGCGGTCTACGGCTTAGGAAATATAACCCTAGGCGTTGACGGTATTATAGTTAGGATACTAAAAGCCGCCTAGACTTATATCGCGACGGCCGTTACGGCGCTATACTAAGGCTGCCTAACCCTTAGCTACTACCCCTTACCTTTTAAGAAGGTATAAGTCGCCTTACTCCCTAAGCTCGGGCGGGATATTAGTATAATTAAGGGCTAGCGCCCTATTACGCTCCTATCCTACCTAGGTAAAGGGCTCGAATAACTCCTCGCCCGACGCGTCGCCTAGAAGTGCGTCTAGCACGGCGTAGTCTCCCCGTAGCACGCCGGCGCCCTACCTATATGGTCGTCTACCGATATCGTCGGCTGCCTCGTCTACGATATCGAAAACGCTCTCGACTAGGGCAAAGTAGCTACCCTTATTACTATAGATATATAGGGGGCTTTCGATATAGTCCTCCGCGTCCGCCTCCTCTTATAGATACGCTTGTAAGGCTAGCCCGATAACTTACTCCGCTAGGTAGACTCCTTTATAACGGGGAGACTTGCTAGCGTACGCCTAAACGAGATAGTTACCCTAATAGACCCGCTTTTCTATAGCCTACTATAAAGCTCTCCTATCTCCCCTATACTATATATACTCTATACTGCCCCGATCTACTAACTAGATAAGCCGAATAGCTAGTTCGCGTATACGGACGACTATAGTATATTTACGGTCGGCAAGAACCTAGAGGAGACTAGCCGCGAGGCCTAACACTTACTCGATACCGCCGTTTACTAAGGATAGTATAACGGTATTAACTTTAACCCGGCTAAGACGGAAGTTATATACTTTATAAAGAGATAACGACCGATACTACCTAGCTTATATTATAGCGGGCGCTAGATTAACCCTCCGAAGGCTATACGATAGCTAGGCCTCTAGCTTAATAAACGCCTTAATTAGAAGCACTATATTTAGGAGAGAGCTGCTAAAGCTAGGAAGGTAGCTACGTACGTTAAGGGACTTAGCTAGGTCTAGCGTGGGACCCCCCCTACCGCTACCCGGAAGGCTATTAGGGCTATTATTAAGACTAAAGCGCTTTTCGGGGCGGAGATCTAGTAGCCTAGCACTATAAGGCCCGCTAAGAAGAATAAGACGAGGGAGGTATCTACGGGCCTCCGCGATTAGATAGCTAAGCTATAGGTAGTGCTTAACCTCGCTATTAGAGGCTACTTGCCGGTTTAGAAGACGACGAACGTCCCGACCCTCCTCTAAGAGGCTAGTATTCCCCTAGTTAAGGTCGCCCTTAAAGGGATACGGCTTAGGCACGCGATACGCGTCCGGAACCTTAACCCCTCTTACCCGCTAGCTGCTAGGGCTTATTACGACCGCCGCACGCCCCGAGGGCTGCCGCGCCGGCCTACTACGCTATAGAGAACCCTTTCCCTCTACTTAGTTTTCCTCCGACTATATCTAGTAGCCCCCTATTATAGCGGCTCGGATAGAGGCCCCTACCCCCCTAAGGACGTTACCGTCTAAGACTTTCTCGACTAGTCTAAATAGCTCCCGGCGATAGACCTTCTAGTCTTTACTAACGGCTTTAGATACGATCCGTCGCCCCCTTAACGGCCCGAGGCGGTCGTAGGCTTTAGCTTCTTAGTAGAGAGGGATAGCGCTGTTCTCGCTTAAGGCTGCGGATAGCTACTACGTATAGAGGTATACGATACGGAGATATAGGGAGCGTTAGAAGGCCTTCTAGCGGCCGTTAAGGTCGCTAAGGCCGACGCTACTACCCCACCTCCCTCGTTATATATCTGCCTCGATAACTAAGTAATCGTTACCTAGCTTAATAGCATACCCGTAAGCTTTTCCTAGAGAGAGCAAATCTACTTCCTCTAAGCTGCCTCCGCTTACGCCGGCGAGGTCTTTATTAGATAGATTCCCAGTTATAAGGATATCCCGGGTAATAAGATAGCTAACCGCCTCGCTAACCGAGGTACGCTATATAGCCCTCTAAGATACGATACCCCCTCCCTAGCTTAGGTTAGCCGGGACCTTAGATAGCGTAAGGCGGCGGCCTTCGATTACTAATAGCAGAAATACTAACCTAATCGCTATAGGGAATACGGGCTACCTGCTACGATAAAGCCTATAGCCGAACTTAAAACCTTACCTCGACCCTAGCTATACTATCTGCTCGCCGCCCGCTCCGGCCACGGAGACTTCGCTAAATACTACGAACACTTCCGTTACGATAACGCCTAGCTCCTCTACTCTTATAGTAAGAGGAAGTCCCCTACCTACCTGCTATTTTATAGGAAAGTTAAACTCCCCCCCTAGTAGGGACGGTCGTAGCTTAACGCTACGGACGTCCTAGGCTAACGCTAGAAGGTATTCGCTATAAGAGCGGCTAAGTCCCGTTTCTTCGAGGATATCTATCCTAGGTAACCTTCTTAGCGCCCTGCCCTAGCGGCTAATAAGAGCCTTCTAGCGACCGTTAAGCTACTACGGCCTATAGCCGAGCTCCTACCCCCGCGGTAACGGAGGAGGAAGCGACGGCGTAACGCTAGCCCGGGCCCTAACTCGTTAAGATCTAGGTACGGCACGAGTACTAATTCCGGCGGCTCCGGATTAAGCTCTAGCGGGTCTTAGACCTGCTAATCTCTTAACCTCTTACCCGGCCTAGCGCTAGCGGACCCCACGGGCAATAAGCCCTTATACCCCCCTACCCCTAATACGTTTAATATAATATCGGAGGGCTTAAATACCTAGCATAGCTAATAATACCCGCCTACTTATATATATAGTTACGTAACTAGCACGTAAGGCGTTATGCGGCGCCTTATGCCCCTAGGGAGGCGAAGGTCTCAGGGGCTCCGCCCCTAGGCTCTTCTGTGGCGTAAAATATACACACACACACACATACACGCATAGGGGTAAAGGAGAAGACGACACGTAAAAAAAAAAGGGGGGGGGGGGGGAAGAAGAGAGGGGCCAAAGAAAAAAAAAGGGGTGTCAAGGGAGGACGAGGTAAAAAAAAAAAGGGGTGGTGATGGTGGCGGTGGGGGAGCAGAAAGAAGGGGGGCGGAAGAAAGAGGTCAAGCAAATACCCGATCACAAACCCGCCTTTATCTACATACATACGATTCCGCCATGTTCATCCAAGGCTGAATCCCCAGAAACAAAAGCTGCTTCACTATCCTGACTCGCGTCCAGGCACCTAAACCACTACGCCTTTGGTGTGTGTTTATCCCCCTATTTGCTTCTCTCTTTTTTTTTTCCCCTTTCTCTTTTTCGTGATCGTCCCAGTTTACGTACCATCCCGTGTGCGAATCATTCCGTACAAAACTGTGGGTAGGGAATCCGTTAGCACTCACTCATGCACGCACATCTGCGAGATGGGCTGAAAGAGAGAAGGGCAAAAGACGGACGGAAACCAAACATCCGTACGGATTAGATAGGTACGGATACTACTATACATACATACATACATACACTCACTCACTCACCCAAAGGTCCTTTTCCTCTACTTAAACCATTCACCCAAAGCTTACCTACCCAGTATCCGCCCTGGTAGGCAGATAGGTAGGTAGTTGATAGTAGTAGAGACGAAAGACGGACAACCACGTTCATGACACACATCCTTCTTCCCACCACTTACTCAACTCCTCCCCTCCCATCAGCCTCGCCTCTTCAACCGTCCCCCCCCCTTGCCAATCCTCTGACTCGCCAAAGCTTTTCCCACTGCACTGCCCACCCTCCCCAACTCATTCGTCCTCTCTATCTTGACTCGATTGCCGGCCATCTCGCCCAAGCTTCGTGTAGATTGACACGTACATACCTACATACATACATATGTACATACCTACGTACACACACATTCATATACCAGGATTTTATCCGCCCTTTACCTAGCCAGGTAAAAATAATGAGAGGGGGAGGGGCCGGTAACTGGCTTCATCATGTCGCGCCTCATGAATTCCCTTCCGCCCAACCGCCAAAGGGTGGCCTACCTACAGATAAACATCTCCCATATCCCATATCCCTACATACATACCCAAACATCTGCACTCACACACACACAGAGAAAATACCATGCCATCATATCACGTACATCCTCGTCCAAAGATTTCCCCTCCCCCGTCGATCCAACCATCATCCTCCACAGACCACCGTCACGCCTCAACCTGCTCACCTCGCAGATCAAGGGCACCAGTCAGTTCACACACGCCTCCCCCCCCTTCTAAGCCCTCAAGCCCCGGGCCCTGTCATCCATCCTTACCAGTACACATGCATGCCACACCCCCGTTCCCCCCCACCCCTTCGTCACAATCAGCCGCTCACTCCGCTGCCTTGATTTTCACATTCACCTAAGAGAAGGAAGCAAAAAAAAAAAAAAAGCAACGAAATCGAACACGGTTTCATCTTCATCTTTCTCCTCCCCCCCCTCTTTCCCTTTCCCGAACCCGACACGAAAAAGCCCTACCACAAAACTTTACTGTAGGGCTTATACAAGATGCCTTGTTGACCATGTCAGAAAAAAAATCTACACAATATTCGTACATACATACATACACACACGCATTTCATCATCTGGGGCAATACGTTATCGACGTATCCGTATCCGTATCTTAACATGGAGTGCTCCCCATCATCTTCCCCATTGTATGCTCATATATATACATATATACATATATACATACATGCATACAACATATGCGAGACGAGAATATACATGTCCGTAAATCAAGCAAAGAAAGAATCATTCGACGAGAACCAACCGCTTAAATCACACAAACATACAAGTCTCGGTCCCATCTCGGTCAACCGCTTCACGCACATCGCACTTCATCTTTACGTTCTCTCCCATTAGGTATTCAGGCTAGGGCGTCATCAGTTCCGTCTTTCTCTCCGTGCCGCAGCTGCTCTCAACACCCTCGTCGCCTCTCGATACCGAGAGTCCCCGAGACAAATGATGTCCATGCCGTCATGACATCACCTTCCGGCAGCCCGACACCCCGTTCAACTGCCTGTATGCTCTCAAGGAGACGCATCAATCGCCTCCCGACCCAAACGCCCGTCCGTAATCTGGTAAGATGCGCCTCGAGAGCGACTGAACAAAAGCCAACATAAGTCACAAGAAGACAATGGCTGCTGTCGTGCACCTCCCTTGAAAGAGAGTGCCGACATCTCCCGCCCGACGCCTCATTTCGTGTGCTTCTTGAACGCCAATAGATCCGCCAGGCTTGCCAGCGGACAGCCGTGTTTGAGGAAGTCGTGAGCTAAAAGTTCGTCGGCCGAGGCCCGGCTCTTGATGTCGACGCAGAGGCAGACGGAGAGGAAGGCCTTGAGCTCCTTGCTCAGCTTCTCCGGCTTCTTCAGCCGTGGCGTCCCGTTCGTGGCGATCAGGTACAGTGCCTTGAGGGGCTCCTCGTTCAGGTACGGCGGCTCCGATTCGATCATCTCGATAGCCATGATGCCCAGCGACCAGATGTCGACCTTCGGTCCGTACTCCTTTTGCTTGACCACTTCCGGCGCCATCCAGTACGGAGTTCCCACCATCGTCGCCCGCTTGGACTTGGTCTCCGTCAGCTTGGCGCAGAATCCGAAATCGGCTGCGTCACGTTAGCCGCTCATCTCCGAGCAGACTGGATGGAGGAGGAAAAACGCACTGATCTTGACATTGCCGCGCGCATCCAAGAGAACGTTGTCGCTCTTGATGTCGCGATGGATGATGCTCTGCGAGTGTAGGTGCTGCAGACCCCGGCACGTCTAGAGGAAAAGAGAACGGTTCGTGTCAGTTCAACTTCGCATCTCCCAGTCAATCTTTCTTTCTTACCTCGTGGCAAATGGTCGATATTTGTTCCTCCGAGATGGATGTGTTGTTGTCAATGACGTCTGTCAGGGCGCCGCCCTCCATGTACTCCATGACGACCCAGAGCTCGGCATTGTTGTTCCGCAAAAAGGCGTCGAGGAAGTTGACAATGTTCCGATGTCGGCTGTCCTTCATCACCATAATCTCGTTCACGATCAGCTCTTTTCTCGGCTGGTGAGCGAGATCCATCTGTTTAATGGCGACCTGCGCCCTGCTTCCTTGTTGACGGAGGACCTCGCGAGCGATGCCCTGCGCCGTATCCTTGATCTTGGCCACGTACACGGAGCCGGAGGCACCCTGTCCGATCTTCTTCTGCTTCGAGTATGACATGTTGGGGTCGTCCTTGGAAACGGCCTCCTTGAGCTTGGCCATGACCTCGGTTTCAGACATTGTCGACATGCGAACGTCTTGCTTACGCTCCGTAGCCGGCGGCTTCGCCGTCAGGGCCGCCTCGGCCGCCTTCACGCTGTCCGCCTGCGGCGTCTGGGCCGGCTTAGGCGCCACGTTGAGCGGCTTGACGGGTGCGGGCAGCCGAGAGGCGGCCGGGCTCTGGGACTGGGGCGGCCGTGCCAGGGGCGTCTGGCTTCCGTTCTGAGGCCGCATCGAGGCGGGGCTGGACGTATTTTCGCCCACGGCCGCCCGAGCTGCCTGGCTGGCCGTTTCCCGCGAATTACTTGACTGTGCGGACACGGGAGGACGAGCAGTCGAGGCTCCGGCCGTCGTAGGGGCCGAGGGAGCAGGCCTCTGAGCGCGAAGACCGTTGGCCGGGCTTCCGGCTGGTTTGGACGGAGACGGAGCCGGTCTCGCCGGACTGAACCGGTCGGTGGCAGCCGCGGCCGATGGGGGCCCACCGTAACCACCGACCTCCTGCTGGGCCAAGGGCACCTTGGTCTTTGGCAATGAGGCATTGTACTCTTCCAGCTCGCGCTTTTGCATCTCATCCGTCTCTCGCTGTCTTTGTGCCTCTAATTGCTTCCGGCGCTGCTCCTCCCTCAGGGCGTCCTGAGAGACGTAGCTGGAAGACATGGCCGGTGACTGCTGGCGCTGCGGCTGCTGCTGCTCGCCGGGGGGAGCCGGTCGCCTCTGGGGGGTGCCGGCGGGCTGCTGTGAGGTGTTTGTGTAGCTCAGGTTGCGTGGCCCCGGTGCTGAGGGTGCTGGACGAGGGGCGACTATCGAGGTGCCGCCATTGGCGTATGGCAGCGGCTTGTTCTGAGACGACGGCGTGGGCGTGGGCGTGAGGGTCGGAAACTGGTTCGGATTCTCGGCTCGCTTAGCCAGGTCAGTGTAGAAATCGAGAACCTCGAAGACAGCTTGCGGATTGCGCTCGTAGTCTTCTTTCGTGATGGCCGACGAGTTGAGCAGCTTGGACCACTCGGGCGGAAGTCCTATAAACTCTCCCGTCTGAGGGTCGAAGCCGACGTGAACGGCGTGAGAGAAGTTGGTCGGATTACTGACGCCGCCCATGCCCGGACAGGCGCCGTAGATGAGGTCAATCCACTCGTACAAGTCATCGTCGCTCTTGACTTTGATCTGGAGCGTCTTGTTCTGTCCATCGTCGTCGCCGGGACTGCTGGAAATGCCATCCGCCTTTCTCTTGATTTCGAAGATGGTGCCGGCCTGCTCGACCCTGCCGACATTGACCACGTCCCTCAGATAGAGGGTATAGGCAACCTTTCCCCCTTCAGCCTTGTGAAAGTCGAGCGACTCTTTGCGAAGTATCAGATACTTGGACTTCCAGGGCTGGATGAAGTTCTTGCTCTCCTTGACCGAAGCCCAGCCTTCCTTCTTGACGGCGACGCCTCCCTTGCCGTCCATATTGTTGGACTGCTGGCGGGCGATGGGAAGAGAGATGGTGGAGCCTGAGTAAGTAGACGTGGCCGCGCTGCGCATAGGGGACAGGGCCATGTTTGCCATGTTTCCAGGAAGGTTGGCAGTGTTGGGAGTCAAGTTCAAACGAGGCCGGTCGCCAGGGGGACGCGGCGCAGGGCCAGGGTTCATGAACTGGCCCGAGGAGTAAACACTGGAACAGCATTAGCCTGAGTGAGAGGCACGTGGTCGCGAATGGGGTTGAAACGAGGTTCTCGACGACTGCAAGGGAGGGATGGTTTTTCCCATTCGCAGGTGGAGGAGAACGGCAACGAGAGGAACGAGAGACGAGATGGTCGAATGACTTGCCTGTTCTGCGCCATTGTCTGTCGCTATGGCGGCGACAAAGGACGAGGCTAGGTGGAGAAGGCCAGTGTCGTACAATCGCACGCAATCGAAGGGGGGAGGGGAGGAGGTTTCGGGCCGCAGGGAAGCGTTGTCGAGGGGGAATTATGGCAGCCCCGGCACGAGCTGTCGGCCTCGACGACCGACTACCGTCCGCCAGAGACGGTAGAAGGGAGGAGACGACGTGATGGCGGCGGCTGCGACAGCGACGACGACGATGACGATAGAGGCACCTCGATCGGGATGCCTCGCAAAGGGAGGTGGGAGGTTGAGGAATGACAAGGGGGGGGGGGGGGGGGGGGCAGAGCGAGACTATGGCGTTGCGCCTTCGATAAGATGCTCGTCACTGTAGCACCTTGTTTCTTGTTCTTCCGCGAAGTCGATGGCTCGTCGAATGCCAGTTTGCATGCGCCGGCGGGGAAAAACAAAAAAAGGGGGGGGAGGAGGAGGAGGAGGAGGGGAGACGGAGGTGAGGAGAGGGATCGGGAGTTGGTTTGTGTGAGATGAGGATGGAGGTCGGGAGGAGGGGAGGGATTAGGCGTAGGAGAGAGGACAATGAAGGTGGAGCGCGCTGTATGTACCGCGACTCCTGCTCAGGCGACAGGCTGAGGTACCCGGAGCCCGACAGCCAAGTACCTCCTATCCCTTGCCTCCACCGCATGTCCGCCGACGGTGGCGCAGATAGTTGCAAGTTCAGTGCTCGGGGCAGCCGCCGAACCCCGCGTGGCGCCACAGAGGGGGGTACCTCTTAGGGAGCGAAAAGGCACCCGCTCTGTAAGTGCCGGTACATGCTCTGATGGGCAGTGCGAACTAACACCGTATCGTCCTCGTTTACGCCGTTACTCGGTAGGGGGGGGGGGGGGGGGGGGGGGCCGCCGCACCCCCCCGCCGCCCCCCCCCCCACCA
>PDHQ01000038.1:71883-100312 GCA_003339415.1 Ophiocordyceps camponoti-saundersi (nom. inval.)
TGGGGGGGGGGGGGGGGGGGGGGGGGGGGGGGGGGGGGGGGGGGGGGGGGGGGGGGGGGGGGGGGGGGGGGGGGGGGGGGGGGGGGGGGGGGGGGGGGGGGGCTGTTGTGTGAGGCAGGCGGAACGAGGAAGAAGAAAAAGGCTCTCTGCCAGCGTAACATAAACTTATTTTTCTCGTGTGTAAGATCTATCTATGTATGTACATCTCTGGCTCCCGCTGGATCGCACATGTCCGTCCTCTTTTGCTACCGGACCGGGCTCGATATTCGCAGGTGACCGGGGCCTGAGAACGCGGCGCGGCGCCTAGTGGATGCTTGGGAACAAGGAGAAACAGGCCCGGCGCTCGAGGGGCGGGGCCTCTGCGTGCCGGCTATTCACCACCCAGGCTCCCTATCACTAATACATACAGTACATTCTGCCGGATCCTCCTTGGCGGCTTATTACTGCCTAACCTACGTACGGATGCTAGTGTGCGATATCTCCGTGAACGGGACTCTCTCCTCCCTTCTCCCTTTTCTCATCATAGTATCATCATCATCATCATCATCGTCATCGTCATCAAGCAGTCGAGCAACAGAACAGCTTATGTATGTACATACATAGGTAATAATCATACTCGCACACCTTGAAAATCAAAACAAAATCAGCCCATTGTCCACTTGACGCATACTTGGAACAAACATCCATTCTCTTCTCTGCCTCTCTGATCCTTCTGTCGGAGGGACCAGGCCGGTAACAGTGGCAGAGCTTCTGAAACGGACGACTCCCATTTTCTTTCTCGAAAGAAACAGCTCCGAGAAAACCGATGACGTTCTTTTTTTTTCCCTTTCTTTCCCCACGCGAAACATCTTCTCTCCCCCTTCTCTCGCCTCCCCCCCCCTTTTTCCGTCTTGATTACATATGTACTTACATGCACACGAGCACACGTCCATCCATCCATCCATCTTGATACTCTGAATATTATGATCCAGCGTGCTTTCGACTCTCTGCTCTCGAGCGAACAACAACTGCTATGTGTATGTATGCACGTATAAGCTGGCCTGCCGTGGCCGGGAGACCGACATTGTGACTCTCTGTATGGAAAACCGTCGTCTCTCACTCCTCAGTCTTACACACTCTCATACACACACACAACCTCTCGAGCCACCATGACAATGACTCTCCTTCATCAATGTCCGTCCCACAATGAGTTTGTTTCCAAGAGATGCATGGATCCGTTGCAGATCCCCTTTTCTCCCCCCCTCAACAACCATTCTCCGCCTCGGCCCTCGCCGTCCGCTCCTCCGACCCCCAATACAAAGGGGATCCGAAAGCCTCTTTCAAGACGGCATAAGCAGAGGGCACCGTCAGAGCGCAGTTCCAGAAAGCCAAATCCAAATACGTGAAGTGAGCAGAGTTAACGCCACGGACGGGCACACACACACACACACACATCCTCAGATCACCATCTCCACGCAGCTTCGCCCTCCCTCGGCCTTGTTCCGATGCAGTGACCACCTAAAAACAGCTGCTCCGATGGATGACACTGTTCACCGTCCATCCTACGTTGTGGACGATATGTTTGGACATATATATGTAAGCATCACTCAAGGGGGGGGGGGGGGCTTCCAGTGCCCGACATTGGTTGAGACCGCTACAGTTGACTTACATGCCTACCTACCTCCCTGCATACCTACCTACTAGAGATCGGAGCAGATCACAGTTCGCGACAGGAGGGCCTTCCCCTCACCTTTCCCAGAGCTTGCTTCTAATATACTTTTCTCTTCTCCTGTGCGACTTGATCCCCATCCACGTGAGCGGCAAGTGCTCCACGCCTCGCTCGAACCCTCTTCAGCGGGTAGCCACCTCGACTTCTTGGCCCTCAAACTTGGGCAGCTCCGCACTGATGGTGGCCCAGTCTTTGGTACCATCCACAAGTGACTGAATCGCCGCCAGAATTTCCTTCTCAGCCGCGCGAACCTGCGTCGTCGAGTCCCGGTCTCGCAACGTCAGCGTACCATCCTGCAGCGTCTGAAAGTCCACCGTGACCCCCAGTGGGGTGCCCAGCTCGTCGTTACGGCTGTACCGCTTCCCGATGCTCGCCGATGAGTCGTCCACGCGGCTGGATACGCCGAGCCTGCGCAGCTTCTGCGAGAGCTCCTTCACGGCCGGCTTGAACTGCGCGTTGGACGACAGGGGCACCAAGAGCACCTTGGTCGGGGCCACGATGGGCGGGAATGATAGAACCTATGGGACGGGGACCTGTCAGCCTATAAAGTGTTTTTGACGCGCTCAGGCAATGTGGCGACTTACACCGCGAGCCTCGTCGCCGCCGTCGCTGGCACGCGTCCAGAAGTTGTGCTCAATCAACGCGTAGAGGATCCGGCCGATGCCAAAGGACGGCTCGATGACGTTTGGTGTGTACTCTCTCGTGTTCTCAACTCTCTTGCGGAACTCGATCTTGACCAGGTCGCTCTTGAGGTCGACCTTCCCATCGGCCACGCCGGGCACCTCCAGCGTCACCTTGCCAGCGTCTGCCAGTTGACTCGCCATCTTTTCTCGCTGCTCTTGCGTGGTGGCGAGCAGGGCATCTTCGACGGCCTTGGCGTCCTTCTTGAATTGCGGCCCAAACTTCTTCTTCTCAATGTCCACCTGCCAATCTTCGATGGTCAGGGGCTCGTCGAGCCGTTCGCGGACAACGAGGGGCGCCCCCGTCTTTTTCGCATGGACGCTGAGGTCGTACGCGCTGCGGTCTGCGCAACCGACACACTCGACCCAGCCCGAGGTGGTGAACAGCTCGGCATCCCAGCAGTCGCAGGCGTAGTGAGCCATTTCGTTTTGCATGTGTTGGCGGAAGCGCATCTTGGACAGATCGACGCCGATCTTCTGCAGGAACAGATGGATCCGTGCCAAGAAGTAGCCGAGCGTCTCATTGTCGACGAGGCGCTCCTTGACGGCCTGACCCACGGTCATCTTCCTCGTCTCCGTCTTGCCAGAGAGTTGGGTATCACGGTCGAGTAGGACGAGTTCGACGTGCTCAACCTCGTGAAAGCGGCTGTGCTTCTTGCCGCCCTGTGGGTCGACGAAGTGCTCGATCTCAGCCATGAGAAATTCCCTCACGCGCAAGAGTCCGGCGCGAGGGGAAATTTCGTTTCGATACGACTTGCCGATGGAGGCTGATGCAAAGGGCATCTGGCTTTGGTTGAAGGCGAGAAGCTTGGCAAAGTTGAGGAACTGACCCTGGGCAGTCTCCGGACGAAGGTAGCCCCGCAGGTTGCTGCTGGGACCGATGGAGGTCTGGAACATGAGGTTAAACTGTACGGGCTCCGACGGTATCTCACCCGTATCAGGGTTCTTCAATTGATATTTCTTGATGAGCTCTCCGAGCTGAGGGCCGTCATAGTTATCGATCCTGGCCAGGACCTCCTCGTACTCGGTGACGACGGCGTCGTCGAGCGCGATAGCCTCTGACTTGGCCTTTTTCTTCTTCTTCTTGGCATCATCCTTATCCTCAACTTTTTGGCCGCGAGCCTCCTTGTTACCATTGAGACGGGCCTCGAGAACAGCCTCGACAAAATGGTCAGCTCGCAGGATGTCACCATTCTTGGGGTCCTTGCACATCCAGTCGGCGAACTT
This sequence comes from Ophiocordyceps camponoti-saundersi (nom. inval.), assembly GCA_003339415.1. Classification (NCBI taxonomy): domain Eukaryota; kingdom Fungi; phylum Ascomycota; class Sordariomycetes; order Hypocreales; family Ophiocordycipitaceae; genus Ophiocordyceps; species Ophiocordyceps camponoti-saundersi. Next base: position 75,499 of record PDHQ01000038.1, read on the forward strand.
GTCGACATGACCGCTCGTCTTGAGCACCTCGTGAGGCGTCAGAACGGTGCAATCAACTTCGAGCATATCCTCCTCGAGAACAAAGTGCTTGCGCCACAGGTCGACGATGTTGGTCTGGAGAGCACAGCCCGGCGGACCATAGTCGTAGAGGCCGCCGACGCCATTGTAGATCTCGAACGACGGCGTGTAGAACATGCGCCGCCGCAGCAATGCGTCCAGCAACGGCTTCTCCAACGGCTGGCCCTTGAGTGTGGTGGCGGTCGAGGCCATGGCGTCGTTCGTCGTCCGCTTGCGCGAGCCCACGACTTGGTAGGCTTCGACTTTTCGGGATGCGGCGAATGCGCGGCGGCAGGCGGCGCGATACTTGCTGTCTTTGAAGCGTAGGACCGGAGCAAAGTTCGGCAGACGAATTGGCCTCATCAACCGGAGACAGGCAGATGGAGGTTGATAATAAAGAGGAGGGACACCACGGGGGGTGAGTCAGAAGATTTCGCCAGTAAGATGCCTACGAAGCTATTGGTGGTTGGTGGGGAAGAGGTCGGACGATCGTCACGTATTTACGTATTTCCGCCCCTTCCCCATGAAACTCCTCCCCCCCCCCCAGCCCCCGTGAGAGAACAGGAGAAGAACAAGGAGAAGCATGCAGATCCCTTTCTTCAGCTCAAGTTTCAGTGCTTTTTCTGACTGGCCACTTCACTGCTTATGCTGAGAGGTTCAGTCAAGGCAGCCTCGTTCACATACGAGACTAGCCATGGCTCGATATGAATCTATCTCGTGCTGACTCGAGGTTGGGCACATTCAGTCACGACGAGGTTGAACAATCATTTCGTCTTTTCTTTCAAACTGGTGTAGCTGGTGTCGGCGTTACCGGCCGACTTTGTTTCCTGAAGAAGCCGATATGTGACCGATGAGCGACATACTCGCTGTCGGCATATCCTAGGATACCTACAATCTCGACGCTATGATGGCCCATGATCCTTTTGATCTCAGACGCCGAGTAGTTGACAACCGCCCTCCCCACCTCCTGCGGGGTGCCTTCCGGACGCCTCCCGTCCTGACCCGAGGGTGAGCCCCCCTCGACCACCGCCAGCCGTACAACGTCTTGTTGTCCAAACTGGCCTTGGACGTCAACGATACCCACGGGCAGTAGACCGGCTTTGTTGAGAAGGGCCCGGTAACAGCCAACATCGATGTATAGAGTGCCGCGGGGGCTGGGTGTGTGGAGAAGCCAAAAGTAGCGATCTTGAATTGGGTCGTTGGAAGGGAGGAAACGGGTGTGTAATGGAGGAGGAGCGTCTTCGGTCGTCGAGGCGTCGGTCACGTTTAGACATGTTGTTTTGCTCAATAAGGAATTCGGCTTCTGATCGTCCGACTCGGACGAAGGACTGTTCGTTGTCGAGGCGCGTATCAGATGACGGACGATACCGAGTATGTTGCCGGGGTTAGATGACCGAGTGATGATCGTCGTGACGCCCGCCAAGGTGCCGAGTCGTGCCGCCACAATCTTGGTGCTCATGCCTCCGGTGCCAAGAGAGGATCCAGCGGTTGATACTGCGATCGCGTCAGCGCTTGACGTTATAGCCGTGGTCGGAACACCAACCGTCAGCCTCGAGGGTGGAGATGTCGTCGACAATCTCTATCGGTCGAGCGTCGGGATGAGTCCGAGGGTTTTTGTCATATAGACAGTCGACATCGGTCATGAGGAACAGTATGTCGGCATGGACCATGGCTGCCGTGATGGCCGAGAGGGTATCGTTGTCTCCAAACTTGATTTCGGACACGGCGAGCGTGTCATTTTCGTTGACAATAGGGATGACGCCCATTTCCATGAGCTGATTGAAGGTGTTTTGGGCGTTGATATATCGTGTCCGCTGCCAATTACTTGTCAATCAGCCGTTCCCCTGGCAAGGGCAGGGGACCACTTACATCGGCAATATCGTTGCGCGTCATAAGAATCTGCGCTATGGGCTGGGACAGGTGGGCGAAAAGGCTGTCCCAAAGGCTTACAAGACGACACTGGCCGATGGCTGCGAGTGCCTAAAGGCAGGTTAGACGCAGCACCGGGTACGGAGAAGCCTGTAAAGGTTGTTTACCTGCAGCTGGGCAAGATGCTTGGGTCGCTTGTCAATGTCCATGCGGCGGAGACCGACTCCAATGGCTCCCGACGAAACGATGACGACCCTATGGCCATTCTTCCGGAGCTTGACCGCCGTGTCGACGATCAAAGTCAGGATGGGCAGCAGGGGCTCGTGTGTCTTCTCGTCGACGATGGAGCTCGTCCCTTTTCCCCCCCGGTTGTTAGAGAGCGAGCCAACTGATGGGTGATCTGGGTCAAGCATCTCACCTAATTTAATGACGATGGTCAACTGTCCCGGCCGCTTGGCCGCTCCGGCTGCTTTGACGGCCATGTATTAGCTATGAGTTGTAACAGGATTGGATGGGGAACGGCTCGTGTGAAGAAGGGAGCGGACGGCAGAGCGCCCTGTGATAGACAGAGAATCGCCATATTATATAGGTATGTATGTATGTGTGTATGAACGTTCACTGAGCGGAGTTGGCATTGATACCTTGCTGGACCGGCTCGTCCTCCATCTGTTCACGACGCCGACGTCGCTGGAACGCGATGTTGCGCGCGCCCTCTTTGCCGGAGTCTTTGCAGGTGTGTAAGAGTCGTAGTGTGTACGAATAAGAACCGCTGCGAAACGCCGAAAACCTTGGGGTTTTATTATTGGTACCCACTTGTCTACAGTGCGGATAGGCAAGTCTGAGTCGCCTCCGTCAGTTGGATGCCTGATTCAAGGGATACAGGCGCAGTCGAACTGCCATTACGGAGTATCATGCGAGCTGATCGAAGAACACCAGTACATACATGACCTACTCATATAAGCACACCTCCTACATACATACCTACATACATACATATGCGATGCTTTTGCTGTTCGCGGGCTTTACTGGGTCGAGATTCCTTCCCGTCAGCTGCCTAAAAGGATAGCATCAGGTGCTCCGGCTCCATCTCCGTCTCCATCTCCGTCCCCATCCCCGTCTCCATCCCCGTCTCCTCCGAACACAGTTTGATCATATCAGAGATGAATATAGGCGGCGTCTGGTGAACCTTGACCACCCCAACGACGCATGTCTGGCTGTAAGACTGTCAATTAGAGTCTCTCGGCACGTTCTGGAAAGAGGATCCTTCTAGGCTGTAAGGTTGTCAGCCGAGGCTTCTAGGTATGTGCCTAGAGGTCAGGGAGGGAGGTGGTAGATATCCTTGGCGAAGCTGACTAACTTGCTCACTGATTTACGCCCCACGATTATCCGCAGCGGGAGAGAGAGAGGGAGACAGAGAGATGGCCTGATTCAATTCCTACGAGTCGCGGGAAGCGAAGCCGTTCAGCACCCAAGAACACCGCTATGGCTAATCCTTCAGAGGTCGTCAACGATCCGGCACGCACTGGCTTCGACCCTCAGATCCAATGGTGGATGAACTACTTTCGCATCCTCACCGGCCGGATGAATCAAGAGGGTCAATTTCATTACCGCGAATGGCGCTACAAGGTTCATGAGGAACGAGACTGCAAGCGCTGCGAAGAGAACCGAGATTGGCTTTTCGCCCACTCTCCCGTCGTCCGCTTCCTGTCCGACAAGGTTCAGCATCTGAACGGAAAGCTCGACAGCTCCAACGTTCTGTGTCGGCGCTGTCCCGCCCGTCTCGATCACAACGGCCAGGTCCGTCGTCAATCTGGCGGCTTTGAGCCCAATCATGGCATCCTGCTGTGCGCCAACGAGATGCGAGACCGAAAGCATCTGGAAGACACGCTGGCGCACGAAATGATACATGCCTGGGATCATTTGCGCTGGAACGTTGACTGGAGGGGCGACAAGGACCTGAAGCACGCCGCCTGCACCGAGGTGAGTTTCTCTGTCCCCCTCCTGCTCCCGCCCTCTCATGCTCACGGCTACCTACGACAGATTCGCGCATCTGCCCTCAGTGGTGAATGTCGCTGGACGAGGGAAGCCTTCACCAGAGGCAACTGGTCGGTGACGCAGCAGTTCCAGAAGTGCGTACGCCGGCGGGCCATAGCCTCCGTCATGGCAAGGCCGAGATGCAAAGACAAGGAGCACGCAGCCAAGGTCGTCGATCAGGTCTGGGATTCATGCTTCTCAGACACCCGCCCATTCGATGAAGTATATAGATGATGTGATTATGAAAAACAAACAGGAGACGGTGGCTGCTCACGAGGTGATGCAAAGCAATGACATCCCGCTTCTCCAATCCATGACGAAGATGCGACCCAAGTAATGGATTATCCCTACGCAGCACCCCGAGTTTGCCTGTACGGCTTCCAAGAAGACAAAAAGAGAGAGAGAAAGACTCGCTTACATGCACGTCAAATCTTCCATTATCGCGCCTCACCAACTCCAAGCCCCAACTCCGCAATATGATAATGAGAAACAGTACCAGCGTTTTAACCAGTGCGCTTCTCGCGGTTGGTAGCTCTCTCGCCCTTGACGCAGTGCTTGACGATCCAGGGATGCAGCTGAATCTGCTCTAGAGGCAACCTCTTTTCCGGGTCAAGAACTAACAGCTATCGTCTCGTCAGCACGCAGCACGCCAAGTATCCAGGGAACGCAGTCAAACTCACCTTCTTGATAAGGTCGTTGGCTTCTGGACTGACAAAGGACGGGATCGACATGTCGACGCGAGCAATCCTCCGGTGCGTCATCACTGGAGTGTCCTCGAACGGCGCCTCTCCCACTAGAAATTCGTATGTTAAGACGCCGAGACTCCACAGGTCGATCTTCTCGTTGTAGTAGTTGTCTGACGAGCCGGACTTGATCATCTCTGGAGGCAGATAGTCGAGCGTGCCACACATGGTCTTCCTCCGGTTGTTGGGCGCGTGGACGCTCCAACCAAAGTCGGATATCTTGATCTCGCCGTGGATGCCGACGAGTATGTTCTCGGGTTTGATGTCTCTGTGAATGACGTGCTTCCGGTGTAGGTAGCGAAGGGCCGAGGCCATCTGGGCAATATATTGTGCAGCCTTCCACTCCGGAAAGCGGTTCTCCCGCCGCAAGTGCTTGTACAGCTCTCCCTTGCCGGCGAACTCGAGGATAAGGAAGACACGCTTGGTGTCGTGAAAATGGCCAAACATCTGAAGGATGTTGGGATGGCGCAGGTTGCTCTGAATCTCAATCTCGCGGCGAACCTGCCGCTCGACGCCGCCCACCTGAAGTTCGCTCTTGTGCAACACCTTGAGCGCGCAGATGAAGCCGCTGGTCCGCTCTCTAGCGAGATAGACGCGGCCAAACTTTCCCTTGCCGAGCGGGCGACCTATCTCGAACATGCCCAGGTGAAAGTTCCTCGGTGTGCTGGGCTGCTCGATCAGCGGGACGACAGTGCCGTCGGCCGATTCGTCAGACGCGCGAGAGGAGCTCGATCCCGATGGCAAAGGCTTTCTCGTCGGCGACCCGGGATTGTTGATCTTGCGCTGAGCGGCTTGCGACGGGAGAGTGACGGACGCGACGGTGTTTTGGGGTTGGCTCTGGAGGGCGACTTTGAAGAGGTTCGATCGACTGCTTGCCTGGGACAGTTGTGATGATCCTGACTGGAGTGCGGGCTTGTTTCTGTTGTTAATATGAGAAAGCAATCGTCTCGACTCTTCCGTCTTACCTTGAGCTTGGGATAGAGCTTGGAGCCATCGTTGTCGTTTTCGTCCTGAACGGACATGCGCTCGAAGCGGGACTCGAGGGTTCGTGTAGCCATGGGGTTTGGGCGGTGTTTCTTCCCAACGATGATGGATACTAACAGGCTATGGGAGACGAGCGGACGAGAGAAGATTGAGCCGGCAGAGCGGAGTGGGGGACGGAGTATATGAGTTGGTTGATCGGCCGTATGTTGAAATGTATGTATGTAAGCAAACCAGAGGCGTTGTCACGGCAACGGCTGGCTAGCGGACGAGACAGCTCACGATTAGGTAAGCCGATGCGACCCGTCGTACGAACGCTTCATGCTGTTTGAGATCGGCATATGAGGGCCAGGGCAGCTCTCGCGCTCAATGAGCCAACGCTGTCTGACTTGGGGTGACGAGACGAAGCGAGACGACTCAACTGAAGGGTTGAACCGACAGCGCTCTTGTGCCACCCTGTTCAACTGCCCACACAAACGACGACGCCGTGCTGGAGCGCAGCAGAGGAGCATCATTTGTCTCGGACGCATCCACAGAGGCAATCCGGCCAGCGCCGTGAACACCGGTTGCCCCGGTCTTTTTGAATTCCCCCAACCCACGACTCTCAATTCGACGGAGGCGGCGACGGTGGAGCGGCGCCGGCGTGCCGTCTCGCGACTATGAGCTGCATGAACCACATTTCCAACCCCAACGAACCGTTCCTAAGCAAGAAGGATGGCGAGGCAGCGACGATGACGTACACGCAGTGCCGCTTCCAGGTGGCGACGCGCAAGCTGCCCATCTCCAAGGCCGGGGCCATCGAGGCCATGACGCTGGACATTGGCATACCTCTACCGGAGATGATCTTTGGTGATAATCTCGTCCAGGTGCTCCATGTGCCTACAGGATGGAAGATTAGCTTCAATACGCCTGACGCCCTGAAAGGTGTCGACACGACGGCCGAGAACGTGCTCAAGGTCGCCTACGCCCGCGACTGGGAGAGCACGCGCGAAGGCACGACCAGAAAGATCAAAGATGCCGTGCAGCCCTACGATTGGAGCTACTCGACGACTTATCGTGGTACCGTCACCGGTCCAGGTAAAGTTGTGGTCAACTTTCGGCCTACGAAGAAGCAGATCCCGATCGAGCTGCTAAAGCGTCGCGACCCGATGCTCTTCTTCGACGAGGTGCTTCTTTACGAGAGCGAGCTCGACGATAACGGCATCTCCGTGTACAGCGCCAAGCTTCGCGTTCACGAGAAGAGGATGCTCCTCCTATGCCGACTGTTTATGCGCCTGGATAACGTCATCATTCGGTTGCGCGATACGCGCGTCTACGTCGACTTTGAAACTGACGAGGTGATTCGAGAGTACACTGCCAAGGAGGCGAGCTTCGAAAGCGTCAAGAGTGTAAGCAGCTTGCATCTTTTCTCATCCTCGCACGAGCAGGGGAAAACTGACTGACGATGATGACAGGCGCTTCTCGCAAAGGGGCTACTGCCGGATGAGGTGACTGTCGCTCTGCGGGAGCCCAACCAACTGGATCCTATTCTGTCTCTGGTTGAGCAGACAACGGATGCTCTCAACTTGAGCTTACGCGAGTAGGATTGCTGGCTTCTTTCGAGGAGATCAGCTTGAGCGCGCACACGCGGGAGAGGTGCTGAGAGTTGAGGCGTTGTTGCGCGTGCAGCAGAATGATGATTTTTTCTCCATCTCGAGGGGGGCAGAAGAGGATGAATCTGAACTGAATCATGACATTGAGCCTTGTATTTGTATCTATTTATTTATATCACCTTGTTCTTATTCTCTTGATGATGATGGCCATGTGAAATCTTGCCTAGGTAGGTATTGTCTGGTTCTGCAGGCTTCTGTGTAGGTATGTATGTACTAATATGTGTACTTGCATCATCGGGGACGTACGAATAGCACAAGGGTAAAGCGGGGTATAGAGCAGAGATATCATTGGTCCGCAGAATCGCGTGTTACTTCTTCTCCGAGTCAAAAAGCGGACGACGCGTCTCAACACTCTAAAGCTCACTTTTAAGCTCAGTCTAAAGCTCAGTCGTCCAGACTTACTACTCCTCTCATTGTAAGCAACGCACACTTCCATTTTGTCATCCTTTTTCAAATTCGAGAATACTCCTGTTCTCCCTTTTCGGAGACGTCGATTTCCCCCCCAGTCACGGCCATGCCACGACCCAAGAGAGCCCGACGCGAGCCTCCCGTCGCCCCATCGACAACCGCGTCCAATGAAGAGACCGTCCGACGCAGGGGAAGGCCAAGAAAGAGCACGGCGCCGAGCCTCACCGACGAGACTGTCCTCGGAGCCGCACGACGGAAGCGCGACGCGGCTCTCGATGATCTCGTAAAGCATGACGCTACGAGCTCCGTTGTAGGCGAAGGCGGTCGCGCTGCCACGGCTACGCCGCTTCGTCGCGGTCATGTCAGCGGTTTGGATCTGGCGGATGATGAGGTCTTTGGCGCTCTCGACGACGACTTTGCCGACGATTCGCTTCTTTCGTCTACCGAGGCTGGGCATCGGAGGAGGCCTCGGTCGCGTCAGTCTAGTATCGTCGGTCCCAACGATCCGCCCATTCGCCCTAGCAGTCGCGGTCCCAACACGCCTGGCATCGGCGCGTCTTTGAATATCGGCTTGTTTCGGAGACGGGTGCGTGAGCCGTCTATTCTCGGGACTTCGCGAAAGCCGCTTCCGGCCAGGGACGGGGAGGAAGCTTCGGATAAGTCGTCGGATGTTGAGGCTGATCAACGGCCTACGCCCTCGTTGTCGAGGTCAAGGAAGCGTAAAAGTGGCGACGACGGTGACGACGATGACGGACGCGAGAACGTCGCACAAGAGTCTTCTTCTTCTTCTTTATCCGACGTCGTCATCGATAGCGACTCGGATCTTTCCGTCCTCGCCTCTCCCTCTCTGACCGCCCCGGGCCTCCCCTCCGCAGCACGGCCGGTAACGCCGATCAATACCAACGACGATGAGATCGCCGCCCCTCCAGCCAGCAGCGGTTCCGAAAGCGGAGCAGACGCCTGGCCTGATATCCACGTCCTAGCTAAGCGGCGTCGTCGACCTTCAACCATGATGTTACAACCCTTCCAGACGGGTCACCAGTCCGACGACAATATGTCGTCGCCGCCTTCCCTTACGCACTCGCCCAACTACAAACACGCACCGACATCAACTCGTCGAGGCCGGAGAAGACGTCGTCGCGCTTCGTCACCGCCCAAGCTCACGACGGCCCACCTAACGAACCTCCTTCCCAAGCGTCGCCAGAGGAAACGCGCACGGCACTCCTCCCCCTCCGGAAGCGAGGCGGAGCTCGACGCTACGGATCTGACTCCGGAGCAGGACGAACTCGCCTATCTCGACGTCCGGTCGGGGAGAAGTCGTCGGCCGCAACGCCGAAACAGGGCAGCCTCCTCCTCCGGTCATGCTGCGGACGGGGCAGTCGAAGGCTCGGTCTTGAAGCCTACTGGACAGACGGTCGGCTCTACGCGTCAGCCGAAAGCCGCGAACGAGAAGAGGTCTCACCTTCGACGCTCTTCGGATAAGGAGAATGAAGTGGTGGATGATGACGATGACGATGAAAACGACGATCAAGGAGAGGAGGAAGAAAGTGCCTTGGTGCCCCTCCCCGACGACACCTTCGACAGCACGCCGGACGCGCCTCAAAGGCCAGCCGACGAGCTCAAGAAGGCGGCGCGTAAGTTCAAGGAGGTGGACAAGTGGGAGCTTGATTTCGAGGAGGTTACCGAGTCTCCGTCTTCGCAGGACGCGCGATGAAAACTTCTTTCCACTTACAAATGTGTACCTTGCCTTGCCTTGCCTTGCCTTAACTACATTACCTAGGTGGCACATAACCCCGGAACAAAAGGGAAGGGAAAGGGAACCTTGATGATGGTTTTTTTGTATTGGTGGTTGGGGGGGGAAAGCAGTTTGGGATTTTGCATGGATGGCTGGATGGGGTTTTGCCTTGTGAGAGCTTGGGGTGGTTGATGGGTAGTTAAGGGGAAGAGAAGGTTGGTTATATACTTGGGAGATGGGTTTTCTCTTCCCGTTGCTTGGCTATTATCGTCATCCTTCTTCCTTATCGGACTTGGATTGAGGGGATAAAGAAGAAACCTTTCATCGTTGAATCTGTGAGAGAGAGAAGTGAAGATCCATGTATGTAAGTATGAACTTGCTCTTCAAGAGTAAGACTCTTCCTCTCCCCCAGAAACATGATACAATTTCCACCCCCCCGGTTCTATATGAGCGCCTGTCCCATAAACATAGACCTCTTCACTTCCGCAACAACATCCCTCCGATCGTCGTTCCCAACGAGGACGATCGCTCGACCCCTCCTCCCCATACGACCAGCCCGACCAAGGCGATGGATAAAGTCAATAGTCGTGTGCGGAACATTGTACAGGATGACGTGACGAACGGGCAGGGTGTCGATGCCGCGCGAGGCAATGTCCGTAGCGACCAGCACCTTGACGTTATCCAACACCCTTCTACGGCCGCTCTCCGGCGCCGGCACGTGAAGAGGCCGGTCCGAGGTGAAGGTGTGTAGGGCGTCGCCCTGCCTCTTTTCGTGAGCGTCTCTGTGCAGGGCCTCGGCGTCTATGCCCTGGGAGCGGAGGTAAAGGGCCACCTCCTCCGTCTTTTCCCGCTCGTTGACGAAGACGAGGATGCGACGGACTTCGAGCTTGCCCCTTGACGACCGCTCCTGGAGCGAGGCGTCCTTGCCTATGGAGTAGATGACGTCGGCGCAGGCCAGGTCGCGGTTGTGGCGGTACGGGTCTTTGGAGACGTCGATGGTGCCGAGGACGACGCGCCGGGGGATGGCGTGGAGGTTGGGCGTGGTGATGCGCATCATGTTGGGGTACTGCGCCGCGAGGTAGTCGTTGAGCTTGCGGGGGATGGTGGCCGAGCAGCAGATGAGCTGTTTCAGCGACGGCATGGCCCGTTGCATGATGCTCGTCGTCACGGGCGAGAAGCTCCGGTCGAGGAGCGAGTCGGCCTCGTCGACGACGAGGTGCGACACCCGGGCGAGGATGTTGGGGTCCGAGTCGGCGATGGAGCTGAGCAGGTGAGGCGTCGAGATGACGACGTCGAGGCCTCTGGGTCCGTAGAGGTTGCGCTGTATCACCTGCGGCTTGAGGTCGGACGAGAGCATCTCCGTCTTGAACTTTACCACGTGCGAGATGAGCTTGCAGACGCGCATCACCTGCTCGGCGAGCTCGGCCGTCGGCACCAGCACGACGACCCTGGGACGCGCCATTGTGGGATGCGGCTCGTCCACGGGCTTGAGCTTGGGATTGGAAGCGGTGGCGGCGGCCATGGACTGGCAACGCTTGTTGTAGGCCAAGATGTCTTCATCCTGGGCTTCGTCTAGCTTGAGCGCATCGATGGCGGGCAGCAAGTAGGCCAGCGTCTTGCCGGAGCCCGTCTCGGCCGCCAGAAGGAAAGACTGCATCTTCCCGCTCGGCCGCTTGGGGAGGTCCGGCGCCGGCTGGCCGAGAAGGGCGGGGATGGCCAAGCGCTGCACGGGAGTCGGGCAGATGTCGATCATGTTGCGGAAGAGCTCGTCCTTGATGGCCGTCTTGATGATGGGGAGCAAGTCGAACTGGTCGAATGATTCAAACTTGAGCATGCGCTCCTTGATTGCCATCCGCAGCCCGTACGGGACCGTTGCCAGGGCACGTTGCATGTTGAGCGCTTTCCTATCCTCTTGAGGCGGAGCCCTATTATCGCGCCGCAAGCGTCCACTGTTCCGCTGCGAGCTCAAGGTCCTCTCCACGGCGCTCTCCAGGCTTCTATCGACCGGTCTTTCGGTGCGTCTGTCCGGGGTAGCCGCCGCCCGGGGGCTATCTTCTGACGCGTGTCTGGGAGGTGTCCTTTCGGTGCTCCTCCTCGTCGTGCTAGCTCCCACACGGCGCTGAACGGGGGCATCTCGGGGGGGCAGGAAAGCGGCAGACTTCCTGTTCATTCCCGCAAATGGTCCCTGAACGGAGTCCCTCAATATTCTCTGTTGACGGTCTCCACGCTGAGATGTCGGCGATCGATGAACTTTTTCAGCCAGGACCATGCGTGACGGTCGGGACTGTCGCGAGAGGCAGCGGGTCTGTCCCAGACGTGCCTGCGCGACGCCTCGAGACCATGTCGGGTAGTAGCCTAGGGCAAAAGAGCACGGAATACATGCCGCCGTTGGTGCCATTGAAGGCATCGCGGCGAGGATGCGGGTTGAAAAGCAGCTTGAGAGGCGATGATGATGGTTTTTTTTCTTTAGATTATCTCTTATCGTTGTCAATCGATAACATTGGTGGAGCTTGCAGATCGGCGCCTCGGCTCCTCAATATGCCGAAGACGTATCCATATCCGTACAACACACAGTCTTACATGTGCATATAACACATGATGACATCGCCAGGCCTTGGGGACTTTAATATTAGGGGTTGTCGTCATTGAGTAGATTGCACCCTCCTTTTATCACCTAAATTGCTGTCTTATTAGAGCTAATCCTCAGCCCTGCTCTCGACCGATCAAGTCTTGACGGATTTCATCCCATCGTCTGTCGGACGAGCCTCAACGCCTTTTGTTCCCACTGTGCCGCTTCTAGCCGATGATTCGCTGCCTCTCGGCTCCTCCGCAATGGGACCGAGCAATGGTGAACGTCTTATTGGTCCATCACTGTCTGCTCCTCTCGTCGGATTCAATTGACGACTGCTGGTCGAGACAGTTTCATTTGAAGCCACGACTCGAGGCGAATGAGGGTGATGCTGGTCATAGGCAGATCGTATCTTGCGCAGAGCCTCGAAAACCGATGATCTCTCAGAGGGGAACACCTCGAGCGTCGGATCGTCCTCGTCCGCGTCGCCGGCCGTATCATATGACTTATCTCTTGGAGTGCTTGCCGTGCGCCCAACGGTCTTGTACTCTTCAAAACTTTCGTGAGCGAACAGCGGCGTCTGGAGATCATCCTCGTCGGTCATTTCGTCCTTGCAGGGCATGTTGCAGGTGTTGAATTCACGTGGCGATGCGAACGTAGCGCATGTGCGTGCATGACCCGAGAGTCGAGTCGCTCTCTCTGTCGTCGTACAAAAGTAAAGGAGCAGAAGAAGCCCCGCGGCAAAGACAGAGGGGAGAGAGCCTCGGAAGTTTGCCAATACACACACACACGCACACACGCACACATACGGATACATACATAGGTCTGTATGTACATGCCTCCTACACAAACACGAGAGAGCACGCACTCGCTCGCTGAGTGGCTGGCGACGTCATCACGACCGCACGTGGATCGCCCTCTGCACCTACCAAGTACCGAACGTCTGGAAAAGCATTGGAAGGCACATGGACGACGGCAGGTTTCGGAGAAGCAGCTCAGACTGAGACTTCTGCAGGCTGCTGCAGATATTAGGCAGACCCGATTCAGCCTAGGGCAGGGCGATGAGGTATGTTCCCTGACTCTGGCTGTGAGAGTTTGATTTGTTTGTAGGCAGAGATATTAATTATGACCAGGGTCTTTAATCGAACCTCGAGGTTGGTTTTTCGACAAGGTGATGATTGTCAGTGAAGTCTTGCCTATCATCTGCCTTTCCCTACCTACCTATGCAAATACCGGTGGTCGGAATCGGGGGCGCCTACGAAATCTTCCCCTTCAGTTTAGACGTTGCTGATGTAATAAAGCCGTCAAAACCGGTTCATGATTTCGCACGGCGCTGCAAGCAATTGCCGCCCAAAACATCATCTTCTTTCACCTGCGGACGACCAGCTTCTAGCTGTGACCTCTTTTCGATATGTCGATCCCGCCGCAGCTCATTCGCATCAAGCGGAAGCGCGACGACGAAGTCCCAGTCACCTTCCTCCGTAAGTGAAGAAGCTCTTTCAATCGCCTGCCAGCTGAAAAAGGCTAACGAGGCGCAAGAGTTCGATGAGGCACATAAACGCCATCGCATCAACAGCAATTGGGCCTACCGCCGACGAGATGCTCCCTCCTCGACAGATGCGAAGCTCTCGGTGCCTAGCGAAAAGCCCGTGATCCACATCTCGCAGCCCGGAAAAGGTGGCAAGGCCTCTCCGGCTCGCCGGTCGGCACCTTCACTCCCATCTTCACCGGCCGGTAGCGCGGAGCCTCGGCGGTTCCACATATCGCGTCCGGTATCATCGGCGACGAAGCATCCGGCTCTCCGCGCCGGGGTATCGAAGCATCCTGCAGGCGCCGGACCAGCCGTCTTCGTCGAACGAGGGCAGAAGAGGGTCAGGCGAGGCAAGAAGCCGGCGTCGTCGTCGAACGATGGCATGGATGTCGACTGCGGGCAAGAGCAGGCGGCGCCGAGTGAGGTAAAGAGGCGGGATTTGAAGCCAGCGGGACCCGCAAACAAAGCCGGACACTGTTCGGAGGGGCCCCGGACACACGCCCCACTACCGGCGTCGCTCATGAACCGCGACGCTCACGACATGGATCGGATTGCGGACGACATGAACAAATGGGTACTCGACGAGATTGGCGCAAATCTCAAGAGTCAGGAAGAGGAAAGACGGGAGCCCAAGTTTAAGCCCAAGGCGCCTGCTCAAAGATACCACGAGCGTCATCCGGAGGAGAAAGATTTGGTCATGGACGATGGCAGCGATGGGGACGATGGAGACGATGACAGCGACTGGATCATGGAAGAATACGTCCGTATCCCGGCCAACTCGGTGGCGGTTGGCGTCTTACCTTGGGATATCGGCGTGCTCGTCTTGGACGAAGAGTACGAGAACACGCTCTTCTTTGGTTCTCTAGACGATGATGAAGAGGAGGCCGAGGACGACGAGAACGAAAACGGTAGGCCAATTGATAGTCCCTCCCCTGTCTCGAGATATCAAGTGACAAGTACTAACGCCGCTCGTTGCAGCTGAGAACCACTACACGGCAGATTACCCGGAAGACGAGGTGGAATCGGACGACGAGTACAACATACGGCCTTATGGCTATCGCAACCTGGGCGCTTCGGACGATGAGGAGTTTGATCAGGTGAGGTGTAGTGATGATGATGATGATGATGGAGATGGTGATGACGTGGTGTTGGATAGCGAGGATGATGACGAGGCTAAGATGGAGCGTATCCGGGCTTACATGAAACACCAGCGATCGGCCTTGAGCTGAAAATACTACATACCTACCTAGATGTCAATGGTGATGGGGAACGGCTCGGCCACGTGTGTGTTGTGCTGCTTAGTCTCTCGCTATGCTTCTCTTACTCAGTCAGTCACTCGATTTTCTTTCTCATCTCATTTCCACGCGTGTACCTAACCAGATGGAAGTCCGAACCCCCATCTCGCCAAAGGGCCCGGTCCATCTTCCGACCGCTGCCCCCCCGCAATAGTCGACAGCCGATGCCCCGCGTCGGCCTGTGAGGGGGGACCCTGGCGGGCTTCTTCTCTCCTGCTGGGGGGGACGGACCTCTGGGTGTCACGAGGCTCGTGTGCGTAAGGCTAAGAGTCTGACGAGGGGTTTTTTGTTGTTGTTGTTTTTTTTAATGTATTTCGCGGTGAAGTGCGTGTGTGCGTGTGTGCGTGTGAGTGCGTGTGTGTGTATGAGTGTTGGTTGATAAATGTACATACGTGCGAATAGTAAGTCGGTGCGGCGGTGAAGACGGCTTGGTTGGAGAGGAGGAGGAGGAGGCTCTTCTTTGGCCACCTTACCTTTTGCCACTCCGCCTCCCGCCTCCCGCCCACGAGGTTCTCACCGATCATGTTTTTTCTCGATCGTTGGAGATGATGGGACGAGAACGAGATGATAACAATGATGATGATAATGATGATGACTTGATGAAATATACCGTTTTGTCATTTGCTTTCATAAAATATATACAAATATGTATGCATATATGTCGCGAACAGGCTATGATGAATATTCTCACTTCATAATGTACAAGAACAGGGAACTGTCCACACACACACACACACAAAAGAGGTGCGTGACAGAAAATCCCAGAGCAAGGAAAGAAAGAGCCTCAACCGTCAAAATAGGTCTCGGAATTTTTTCCCATTCCCATTATCCATCTCAGCATCATGTTCATATCCCGCCTTTCTTTCTTTCCTCATGGCGTCGGGGCTCGTTGGACCCAGACCCGTCATCTGAAAAAAAAATATCGTACAGAGAAGCCTCTCCAGAGAGATTGGTTTAGTTTTTAAGAAAAAAAGGACGTTTTTGGGGGGAAAAAGTCGGAATAGGGCGTTGATATCAATGTCCAGGGGGGGGGAGGGGAATGGATACAAGGAATAAGATGTAGTGGTGGCAACAGAGAGGGAGAAAAAGGACAAGCAAGGAAGAAACATAGGTTAGAATAGACACGGGTTGAAGAAGAAGAAGGAGAATGAAACAGGTTAAAAGGAAAAAAAAGACACAAGAAAAAGGAAGGGATAGGGAGGTTGATAAAAAATGAACGATGATGAGACTTCTTTTCGCTTTCTTCGTCTTTGATCACCGATTTTGTTGTCTTTTTTTCTTCTTCTTCTTCTTCCCCTTCCGACTTCTTTTCTCACGTGTGTCGACGGTTAACAAAAGAAAAGAAAAGAAAGAAAGTGAAGGGAAAAGATTTTTTTTCTTTTCGTACACGGAACCAGAAACGAAAACGACGGACGAGAGGCATATTTTTTTGGTGTCGAACATGTAGAAAGGTGGGGGGCTTCATGACGAAGAAGAGAAGGAAGAGAAAAAAAAAGGTGATGCTAAAGATGACGAGAGGGGAAAAAAAATTGGGATAGAATATACAGCGAATGAAGAGAAGAAAGAAAAGGAGAAGGAGAAGAAGAAAGATGAAGAAGGGGAAAAGGGGGGCGGCGAAGAAAAGAAAGGCGTGAGAAAGTCGTCGGAACAGGTTGTCGGTGACATGACTAGTACGTCTCCGTTCAGGGGGGCTATGAGTGAGAGACGATGGTGGTGATGATGTGATGATGGTGATGATGATGATGATGTAGAGGAGAAGTGGTGAAGAAGAAGGAGAAGGAAAGGAGGGAGGGAGGAGGAGGAGAGAAGAAGCTCGGCGACGATTGTCGTGATTTTTTTTTACTCTCCCTCTCTCTCTTTCTCTCCTCTTCTTGCGCTCTCTTTCTCTCTCTCTCTCTCATCAGAGCTTCTGTCGTCGATGCTCCTTTCTTTTTCTGCGCTCACGGCGGTCACGGTATTGCATCGCTCGTTTCGCAGCTGGAGAAAAAAAGAGTAAGCACGAGCCCCCTTTCTGAAGAAGAAGAAGAAAAAAAGGAATATGCAGGGGGGAAGGAGGAGGAGGAGGAGGAGTGGGAAAAATTGACAGGGACGGGGACAGGGACAGGGACAGGGACAGGGACGAGGATAAGGATGAAGATGATGATGACGATGATGATGATGATGAAGAAGAAGTAGGGAGGCGAAGAAGGAGGAGGAGAAGAAGGAAGGAAGAAGAAGAAGAAGAAAAAAAACTCACCCCAGTCTTGAGCCTTGCGCTTCAGCTCGTTATCGACCCAGGAATAATGTATGGCCCGTTCCGGATATCGCTGCGCCAGTCCCAGCGGTTCCATGGGCTTGTCCTGGCTGTCCCTCTCGCGACACTTGATGCTAATGTACTTTGGTTCGAGCTCGTCATCGTTGTCGAAGATGAGCCAGCCGTCCTGGTTCCAGAGCGGGATCCGCTGGTTCATGCGGTAGTACCACGCCTGCAGGCCCTGCACCGTCCTCTCCGGCGTGCGGCCGAACATGGCGGCGAAGTCCTGCTTGATGCGCTGCCACTTGAACTTTTTGTCGTGCCAGGCGTAGATGATGAAGTCGCCCTCCTCGGTCGTGTACTTTTGGTTGATGTGTCGGTTCTCGCCGTCGGGTGGGGGGCTGGGGTAGCCGTCCAGGCCGGTGATGGCGTGGAGGAGGCTTTCGTGACCTTGATGATGATGATGGACCGGCCAGTATTCTATCGGCTGCTGGTGATGGTGGTGGTGGTAATGGTGATGATATCCTGGATGAGGGGGAGGAGGAGCCGGTTGATGATGCGCCATCTTGGTCGTGGTACCGCTACTCGTCGTCGTCGTCGTCGTCGGAGGCCCCTGACCCATCAGACCCAAGCCCAGGCTGGGCAGGGGAGAGGGAGGGGTATGAGGACGGGCTGGGCCGTGATACCTTGCCAGGGCCTGGACCCCGAGATCGAACTCTTCGAGGCTTGGTAGTCGGGTCACCGTACAGGAAGGAGAAGAAGGAGATGATGATGATGAGGGAGAAGACATCTGAGGAAGGGGAGGAGGACCGGACATGTGATTGAGACGGGTCATGTCGGCGATGCGAGGAAGGGGAGAGCAGTCCCGCGAACGGGGCGGCGGAGCGTACTTGTTTGTCCAGGTCGTCGTCGACATGGACCTCGAGGTGGAAGGGGGATGAGGAGAGCCGTTGGCCTCGGTCTTGAGGCGTGGACTTCCAGACGTCGATTCAGGAGGCGTAGAAGGATGAACGAGAGATCCATGGGGAGATATGGAAGGAAGGTCTTTGCCGAGTTTATAGCCTTGGCCATCGAGATGTGTGATGGCCTGTATACCCATCTTTGTAGACGGTGTCGTCGCTCTCGTGGTCGTCGTCGTCGTCATCGTCGTTGTCGTCGACATGGCTGATATGTACATTTGGGGTGTTGTAAAAGGGGAGTTATTGACAGGGCCAAGATGGATAGCAATTCTATCTCGTCGACAACGACAAAACCCTTTTCGTTATCCACCCCCCGAAAAGAAAAGTGAAAAGGGAAGAGAGCGCGGCAAGACAGGAGGAATATATATATATAGGTATATATGGACGGTTGGAAAAGGAAGATGCGTAACGGTTGAGAAGAGACACGGCGCGGGGGGGGGGAAGGGACCCTCATGAAGAGGAAGAGGCGGGGGGGACGAGGAGAAGAAAGGGAGTAAGGGAAGAGAGAGAGAGAGAGAGAGAGAGAGAGAGAGAGAGAGAGAGAGAGAAGGGGGGAGGGGTGGTGGTGTATGGGTGTGGGTTGAGGAGAGGGGGGAGGATGAGGGTAGGGGAGGGGGGGTTTCGGGAGAGAAGAAGTGGTAGGAGTAGTAGTAGAAGAAGAAGAAGAAGCAGAAGAAGACGAAGAAGACGACGACGAAGACAAGGGAGGTATGAAAGTAAACTAAGTGAAAAGAAAAGAAAAGAGAACGAGTTGTCGAAGGGGAAAGGGGGAGAAGGGAAAGGGGAGGGGGGGGGGGGGGGGGGGGGGGGGGGGGGGGGGGGGGGGGGGGGGGGTGGGGGACGCGGGGGGGGGGGGGGGGGGGGTGAGAGTGTGAGTGAGTGAGAGATAGAGAGAGAAGTGTGGGAGAGAGAGAGAGAGGGTTGTGGATACGATAGGGGACGGAGGGGACGGGGGGAACCAACGATCGGGACCTTGTTGTCGTTGTTCTGGACGAGATGAAGGGAGGAGGAACATGTTCTTTACTGCGTAGGTACCTAGTCGTGCATACATGATGATGGCCGTACATGGATATGTATGTAGGTACAGTCGGATGTGTCGAGACCCTTTTCGCTTGGATGGATGTAGTATGTATTGATGGGTTGGTATCAGTATCTCTTCATCCCTCTGTCCGTCTATATAGATGTCATTGAAATCTTTTCTCTCTTTTACTTTCAACACATACAGATCTGAGATAGCCGTCCATGGTAACAGTCTGTTAAAACGACAGTCATCAGATGGTCATCAGAAAAGGAATTAGATGAGTAAATAAAAATCCAAGGTGAGAAAGAAAAATCATCTCAGTACCTGGACCCATCAGTCAAGTCCCTACATAAAACTTGATGAGCAGGGGAGGGGGGGAGAGAAAGAAAGAAAGAAGAAAAAAAAAGAAAAACGAAAATAGAGAGAGAGAGAGAGACAGAGAGACAGAGAAAGGTGTGTGTGCTAGGAGGAGGAGGAGGAGGAGGAGGAGGCCCGTGTGTCACCACCCTTGCTCTGAAAAGCTGTTCGTTGGGAAGCCAACCCGGGTAGGTGTGTGTGTGTGTGTGTGTGCATATAAGAGAGAGAGAGAGAGAGAGAAGAAGTACGGATAGAGAGGGTGGAAGGACGTTGGGGAAGAAGAAAGAAGAGGAGGGGAAAAAAAAGGAAAGGGTAGGGTGTGTGAGTAGTAGAGAGAGTTGAGAGTAAAAATAAGAAAGAAGGAAGAAGAAGAAGAAGATGGCATCTTTTTTTTTTCTTGGTTGCAGAAGATGATGGTCAGGGGAGGGGTGCGTATGTGAAGAGGGGGGGGTGTAATCCGTATAGGTGATCGGTATTCCTATTTACTATATGGACTATGATGAGTGAGAGAGAGAGAGAGAGAGTAAAGAGAGAGAGAGAGAGAGAGAGTTGAGGGTGAGTGAGAGAGAGAGTTGAGTGAGAGTGAGAGTGAGAGTCAGAGAGAGGGATGGATAGATGGATGGCTTGTGGGTGAATAGATACTAGGTAGATAGAGAGATACCTATTTCTATATAGCGCGGCATGTGTGTGTGTGTGTGTGTGTGTCTGTGTGACTTTCATCCACAGGCTTTAACCAACTCTGTCAGTGACTTGCTTTTCTTTTTTCCTCCTCCTCCTCCTCCTTCCCCCCATCTCTCTCTCTCTCTCCTTCTCTCTCACACTCTCATTCTCTCTCTCTCTCTCTTTCTCTCTGACACTCTCATTCTCTCACTCTCACTCTCTCACTCTCTCTTTGCCATTTTTCCCCTCGTCCATCTCAAAATGGGTCTTTCATCTCACATCTCCCATCTCAACAGCTTCCCATTCCCCCTTCCCAAACCCTCACCCAACATCAACCGTCACTTCTAAACTCTCACAACCCCAAAGATCAACACCCTTCTCACTTCCAAAAACCTCACAAGCATCATTCTCAATCGAAAGCAAGGGGTTTTTCTAGTTCAAAGAAAAAAAAAAAGAAAACAAGGGACAAAAAAAAGGGAGAAAAAAAACCCCTGTCTGTTGCTGTAAAAAGAAGGATGAATAAAAAGAGAGAGAGAGAGAGAGAGGCATTGAAGACTTGGAAAATGTACCTTTTTTTTTTCTCCTGCCCTTGAGATGGAGAAAAAAAAAAGAAGAAAAGTCTCGCTCTGGTGCCGTCATTGCTGTGAGTGAAAGTGAAAGTGAGTGATGCATGTGTTGGGGCGGGAAGAAAAAAAAAAGCAAGGTGAGAAAAGCACGCACGCACCTATCTGAGTGAGTACCTGTGCATGGATAGTAAGTAAGTAAGTAAGTAGATCTCATGACATGAAGCAGCCAACGGGGTTTTTTTTTTGCCCATCTCATCGCCATCATCGTCATCATCATCATCATCTTCTTCTTCTTCTTCTTCTTGTTTCCTCTCACCGTCTTTATAACCTCCAAATCACTTACTCACCATCCTGTTGCCTCTCTCTCTCTCTCTCTCTCTCTTTAAATCGAGGACGCAACAACGGGCTCAAGGGAGTGAGTGACACAGACAGCAGGGCGGGCCGCGACGACGCGAGGGCAACAGAAGCGTACCTATGTAGTGTGCAGCAGCGAATGGGATAGACACTCACTCACTCACTCACTCATATGCATCCGCACATACATGTACACTAGTTTTCTTCTTTGCTTCTGTCCCGCCTTGTCTCTCTCTCTCTCTCTCTCTCTCTCTCTCTCTCTCACATACACCCTCTCTCTCCTATCATCTAGTACCCACGGTATCCCGTAGTGTCGACCGGAAGAGGCCCGGGGGGGGTTATTTAACTCTCTGAGAAAGAAGAGAGATGGGGGGGGAAAAAAGCATGGCAACTACAACAGTCGTTTTGTAAACTAGACGGTCATGTTGCACAAACAGCTTCTTCCAGTTTTTTTCCCCTTGTTGTAGTCTTTTATAAATCCCCCCTAGCTTTTCCCTGAAGAATTACATGTTACCATCTTACCGACGTACTGTAGAGATATGGGATGATGGGTGAGGAGCAGAGGAGATGATCCGACGTGTGCTGCATGTCAAGCTAAAGCCGCAAGCCCACAAAGACGATGATGCATGTGTGTGTGTGTGTGTGTGTGTGGACGGATATGCCCATGTATGTAGGTGTATGTAGGTGTATGTATGTATATGTAGGTGTATTGTATACTGTAATGTAGGTAAAAGAAAAATTGATGAAACAGAGAGGGAAAATACGGTGCCCTGCTTTTCCTTTCCTTACCTTCTCTTACCTACCTAGGTAGCTGCAAGTTTAGCTGGAGAGTAAAGTCTCCTCCTACCTTTCCCATCCCCTCCCTTTTTGTACGTAGTTGAGTCGACTGTCTAGCAACGGGGGATGGATGAGTTAGTTAGTTGTCCATCTATGTATGTATGCTTTGACCAAGGAGAAATCCAGGCTTCCCGTTATCAGATGAGATCATCTCTTGCTTCACTTGTCAGTTCTCTCTCGTCATGACATGTTACATATTACATACAGATCATGCTCTTGAAAGAAAATGCTGGATTCTTTCCCGCCTCAACTCCCTATACTCCGTATTTACTCACTTACTTACCCATACACCATACACGGAATATAACACAGCTATATAAAGAAGCAACATGCATATTATAAAAAGGAAAAAAAAAACAAGCAACCTCCTCTCTGAGACAACTTGTCAAGCAAGGGCAGCAACGTCTTAACCCCGATCCGGACAGCAAAGCATGTCGTCGTCACGTTTCTCCTTTCCTCCCCACAGTCTCAGCTTGACTTGACTTGACTTGGTAGGAAACTAGGATACTACTACACTCACACTCTCTCACATGTTTGCCTCGTCTCTCGATCCTCCTCCTCCTCTAGAGAAACAAGACAGAGAGAGAGAGAAAAATCATCATCCCTGGCCTCGGCTGCGTCCTTTTTTTTTTCTTAATTTTTTTTTTCAAGGGACCTGCGTCGGTCCCTTTTTTTTTGTCTTCCCTTTGCCGCGGATCCTCCCTTTTTGTTTTCTTCCCCTTTCTCTTCCCCCTTTTTTTTTCCCTGGACTGGGGAAGAAGAAGAAGGATGAGGAGGAGAAGAAGAAGAAGAAGAGAAGGGGAAGCGAGTTCCGCAATCGGATATGCGGCTCACTGTTGGTATCTGTAGATATCTAGGGTAACTCTTTGCCTACCATGACCATGACCATCATCACCATCATCATCATCATCATCATCATCGTCACCACTACCATACTTTCATATATACACACACACACAAACACACAACTCCC
This sequence comes from Ophiocordyceps camponoti-saundersi (nom. inval.), assembly GCA_003339415.1. Taxonomy (NCBI): domain Eukaryota; kingdom Fungi; phylum Ascomycota; class Sordariomycetes; order Hypocreales; family Ophiocordycipitaceae; genus Ophiocordyceps; species Ophiocordyceps camponoti-saundersi. The sequence goes on from PDHQ01000038.1 coordinate 98,333, forward strand.
TCTCAGACTCTATCCATTTCCCATCTCAAAAAAAAACCTCTCATCAGGAAAAACTCTCCTTTTCCTTTCCACTCTCCCTCTCTCTCTCTCTCCCCCTCTCTCTCTCCCACTCAACTCAACTCACCACCTCCTACGTAACCCAACTCTCTCCTTCTTACCTCTCCCATTACATCACATCCTCTTCATAACCTCCATCAACAACTTTCCCATATAGAAACAACATCAAATCATGTATAAAAACACAACCCCCCGTTATTCCCACATCATATCCCCATCATACCCTATCCCATCCAATCCCATCCTATCCCGCCCCCTTGCCCAAAAAATACCCCCAATCTTTTCCCGCTTCCGATGGCTGCAGCAGTTGTGCTTTTGCATCAAACCCCCGCAACCGTTCCTTTGGCCGGATAAGACATGGATTATACTAAAACTTCCATCCATCCATCTCGCATCGCACTGACTTTCTTTCTTCTTTCCTTTATGCAAGGACGAGATGCAAAAAGGCAACCCCATCTATCTCTCTCTCTCACACACTCTCTCTCTCACCCTCACTCTCGCTTCTTGCACTCCCCCCCCCCCCCCCCCCCTTCTTTTCCCTTCCGTCTCTCCCTTCCTTCCTCTCTCGCTCCACGGCAAACCCCATTCTTGTTACATCGGTTGAATTCTGTATTTTCTTTTGGGGGAACAGCTTCGTTACTGATCATATTCTGATGGTTGAAGCAAAAATACATAGAGTCGAAAAGAAGAACAACGTCACCTTCTCATACGTAGCCATGTCCTGATAGATGCGGCTTTCCCCTCTCAACACTCATCATGTCTCATGTGTCATTCAAGAGAGAGAGAGAGAGAGAGATGGGAAGGAAAAGATGTTCATTGTATGCACGGAACCAGTCTCTCTCTCTCGCTCTGTCTGTCTGTCTTGTCTGTCTTGTCTGTCTTGTCCCTCTACATACACCCACAGCTGAGACTTCGTGATGCAAGGTACAAAGCATCTATCTATCTATGTATGCATGTATGCCAGCAGCAGCCAGACTCTTTGAAACAGATTCAAAAAGCAAACCCAATGGCCGTTCCGTCATGGAGAGAATACATACATCCATATGGACAGACACACAGACACACAGACAGATAGACAGATAGACAGAGACAGGCAGACACAGAGAGAGGGTCTGTGAGTCTTTGACCTGCGTGGCGTATTTCCCTCCCTTGCTGACACCCGCTTTTCAGCAGAGAGTCTTGTTTATCCAATATAACTCAGGTCCAGAAGGACGGACGACGCACGGCGTCTCCAGCATGTCTCGCGAGATTGATTAGCCCTCCCACCATCCACCATCCACCATCCCACACCCCACCACCCTTCTCTCTCTCCTCTCTTTCTCTCTGTCTCTATCTCACATCTCCGTCTCTCTCTCTCTCTCTCTCTCTCTCTCTCTCTCTCTCTCTCTCTGTCCATCTCTCTCTGTCCATCTCTCTCTGTCCATCTCTCTCTCTCTCTATTGTTGTTCTTTTCCCCCTTCCCCCCCCCCCCTTCCACCACCACCACCACCACCACCACCATCTCTAGACTCTACAGACCATCACCATCTCGTAAGTGACACACACACACACACACACACCCAAGCATACATACATACATATATGTATGTAATGCGGGCATTGCTGCAGGCCCAAGCCCCCCTCTAGTCTCAGACATGCTGCCCCCCCGTTGGTGGTTCAAAAAGGCACCTTGACGAGTTTCCACTTTCTCAACCCGCGTGACCACATCTCATTTTCCTTTTCCCTATTTGTCCCTCAAGCCAAGAGTCGACAGTGCAGAAAAACAATGCCAGAATGATGCTTTTCCCAGTCGAGAGGCCTACAGTAAGCTGTTCCTCTATACGGATTATACACCCCCCCCCCCCCCCCCCCCCCCCCCCACCCCCCCCCCCCCCACCCACCACCACCACCACCAACCCCAACCACACGAACCACCCGCCCACC
>PDHQ01000038.1:100322-112385 GCA_003339415.1 Ophiocordyceps camponoti-saundersi (nom. inval.)
CCCCCCGCCCAAGAGCCCACAGCGTAGAAACACGAGCCCAGATTGGTGTTTTTCCCCGCCGGGAGGCCCACAATCACCTGTTGCTCTATACTGGTTTTTCCCCCCCCCCCCCCCCCCTTCAATTTCCCCCCATCTCTGCAAGTGGCGACATCTGGTCTCGTCATCAAAGGGAGAGAACAACATAGAGAAAGACTTGTCAGCATCACATCTACGTGTGTAAGCATCATGGAACCCGAGGACATGGTCTGTGAGACGAAGACGACGTCTCGGGCCCTTGCGTCCCTACAGGAAAAGCAGCTCCACAGCGTTGGGTCGGGTTGCTGAGGGCGGAGATCGTCGTCGAAGTGCTCTTTGCATGGCCCGTCCGTCCGAGCCCTCCCCCCTCCTCCCTTTCCTTTCCCAATCCCCGAGCGGGCGAGCGAGCGAGCGAGCAGCAGCAGCAGCAGCAGCAGAACGGAAAGACCCGGCAGTTCTTTCTTCTTTTCTTTGATTCTATAGCTTAGGCTCGGCATTCCCGTCGGCGACGGATTCCATCCCAGGGAAGGATTCATCACCCGAGAACCTCCTGAATTTTCGTTTTCACCTAGCGTTTAGCACCGTGTCCGTGTTTTCCGCCGTTGAAAAGAAAAAAAAAAAGAAAGAAGAGGAAGGGAAAGGGAGAGATGGGGCCGAGTGTGAGTGTGTGTGTGTGTTTTAGTGAGTATGAGGGTGTGGGAGTGTATGACAGAGAGAGAGAGTGTGTGTGTGTGAGTGTAACTAAGTCAGACAGAGGGAAATAATTTTAAACAAGAAGAAGAAAAGAAAAGAAGCAAGAAATTAGGAGACAGAAGAAGAAGAAAAAGAAGAAGAGGGTGGGCGACGATGAATCGAGAGCGGAAGCGAAGCCCCCTTCCTCGGCATCGCGGAATCAAGGGCATCATCAACCCGAAGAAATGGGGGAGAGAGAAAAAAAGGGAGGGGGCGTGAACGCATCAAAGGAAAGGGAAAGAAACAACTCACCATCCTCTCTCCTGTCCACCGCTCAGGAAGCTGCAGTCACTGTCGAGGAGACAATGCCAGCCGCCGACGACGAGGCTTCCCACCGCTTCTGCACCAATCTCTTTGTCAGAAGAGTGGAGATTGTCTTTTTTTTTGTTCTCCTTTCTGCGAACGCTCGTCCGTTTGGGGAGCCAACCGTTTGTTTTGTTTTGTTTCTTCCTTTTCTGACAGGCTTACCAGACGTAGAAATCTTGGCATGTGACACGTGCCCTTGTTGTTGTTGTTGCTGTTGCTGTTGCTGTAGTTGTACCTGTTGGTCGTCGTCGTCGTCGTCGTCGTCGACGTGGTCCCGACAGAAGACGGTGAGTCCGCAAGTGTAGGCATCAAAGTCCGTCTCGTCCACCGAGTCCGGCAGGCAACCGGTGAGGACACGGCCCAGGGTGATGACTACGGCCGCGTGGGTGCACAGCACGATGGCCCCGACTCCCTCTTCGTCTGACCGCCTGATGATGGCCTCGACGGTCGACGCGACCCTCTCCTGAAGCTGAGCCAACGACTCGCCCCGCCCTTCCGGCACGCGAACCGACACGTACGATTCCTCGACCCGACGTGGGAACAGCTCGGCCAGGAGATGGGTCGGTGCGGGACGGGGATGGGAAAAGGGGGCGAGGCCGAACCATTCTCCGATTCCTTGCTCGGCCCGTATCTTTAACCTTTTCCCCCTGTCGTGTTCATGATGACGTTGATGATCATCTTGGACGACAAAGGCGTCTATCGTCTGCATACAGCGGTAGAATGGGCTCGAGTACACCGCCTCCACCCGGGGAGAGAGCTTGGCCAGGTGGGAGGCTAGCTCGTCTGCCTGACTGACGCCGTGGGACGTCAGGGCCGGATCTGCCGCTATGCCGGTGGGGGAGGGGATGTGAGAAGTGTATACGCCGGTGACGGGGTCGACGAGCCAGTTTGAACGGAACTGATTTATCACAGGATGTACAGTGGGGGGGCAAAAAAGACCATGTTGGTTAATCTAAAGGCGTTCTGGGAGGATAGGAGAGAGGATGGGAGAGGGGGATGGATGTAGGGGAAGGAGGAGGAGGAAAGTAAAGTATCCTTGGAGTTACGTTCACGTACCCCATGGCGAACAACGTAGATTCTCTCCAGCGACATGATGAATCTCTCATGGCCGTAGACAGTAATCTGTAGAGGATATACGGCTGAAGCCCGTTGAGATGTCGTCCCTTTTGCCTCCAGGCCGACGTGTGGGCGGTGGGTAAAAAACGGGGCCGACAACGGGAGAGATGAGTTGTTCCGCTCCGGAGCTACATACATACATACATACGTTTCACACACCCACGTGACCCACCCAACCCCGGTTTCCACCCTTTACGCTTTTACGAGCCGCTGTCTCTCTATCCGCACCTACCTATGTAGGTACTACCATCTTTGATCATCATTCATCTCCCTGCAGTTTCTGAAATTGTCGTCTTCGTCGGCGAAAAAAAAATGGCTTGTCGAAAGGGAAACCGGGGTAGCAACGGGGGGGGAGAAGGAAAGAGGCGTTTTTCTTTGTTTTTTTCTTCATCTTGGGGTTTTCTCATCTTTATGCCGTGGAATTAGTGCTACGCACATCCGTACTCCGTACATATGTACATGCAGTCGTACGGAGGACTCACTGGTGGTGGTGGCTTGCATACATACATACAGCTCTGTTACTCTTCGGTAAGGGCCACTGCAGTGAGGCTGCATGACGATTTTGTACATATGTAGGTACCTAGATGTAGCATGTAAGCCGTGACGTAATCGTCATCCAACATCTCTCTCCCATCTCTACCTCCACCTCTCCCACCCCCTCCAGACAGATTCCCTCCTCACTTCTCCTCACTCATCATCATCATCATCATCATCATCGTCACGCCGATGGGTTAATCTCCGATTGATCGTCCATCATAAAGCTTCATAACATTAACATCATCATCATCATCATCACAGACATATCCTCACTCACTCTCAAGAAGAAATGAAAAGAAAAGAAAAGAGAGACTTACTTCTTCTCGTCTCCACCATAAACCAAACGTCACCTCTCTTCCTCCACCCTTCATCCTCATCCTCATCCTCTTCCTCTTTTTCTTTTCTTTTCTTTGCCTTCCCCAATCGTGTCGTCATCTCTACCTACTGAAAGATCTTTCTCTCCCGATCGAGTTCAGATTTGTATATACATACCTACATACCAAGATAAAAAGTCTCTCCTCTTTTCATTCATTCATTCTTCCTTTTTCATCCCTTACATACCCAAAAAAAGAAGCATCGTATCTGAATCCGTACATCATCATCTTCCTTTTTTTTTTCTTCTTTTTCACATTATTTTCTCGAGAGTGACTTTGTCCACTCTCCCTTTTTTTCGTCCTCGACCTGACGGACGAGGGACTTCCGAGACTGACTGACTGATGAATCGAGACAAATCCAAGGGAGAGTTTAGACGCGCACACACACACACACACACACACACACACACACACACACACACAAACCCTGGTCCCCTCCCCTCCCCCTTCCCCGTTGATGATTTGATTCTTTGAATATCCCCTGCATGAAAGCTGCACAGCCCCCCCGCCTTGCCTTGCCTTGCCTTGCCTAACCTTTTCCTCTTCACGCTTGCGCCCCCCCCCCGGCTTCGTTGGAAGAAAAAGGGAGGAGAAGAGTAGAGAGAGACACGCAGTAAAAGTCTATGTATGTACCATGACAACACGGGCGTCACTCCCCTCCTACTACCTACTACCTACTACCCGTCTTACCTGGGCACCCGGTATGAACTCCAAGATGGGATAGATCAACTGGAGAAAAGAGAAAAAGAGACCAAGATAGACAGATAGAAAAGAGAGAGAATGTTAACAAAAGGATGGTCAAGTTCGTCCAGGTCCTTGGCCCACCAACCAGTCCAGCTCCGCCGACTAGAAAAGGCCAAGAATCGCTCTCAACAGGTTCCCCTATATGCTCCGTCCCCCAAAATTTCCCCGTCTTGCCATGCTGCAATTTACGCCTCTTTCCCTTCGCTGCCCAAGACACAACGAGATCCCATACCAAGATTTCATGTAACATGATCCAAAAAGAGAAAAGGAAATGATAAGAAAAGAGGAGAAGAAGAAGAAGAAGAAGAGAAGAAGAAATAAGAGGAATAACAAGGAAGACGGAAGACGAAGAAAGAGAAGGGGGGGAAAGGGATGGGGGGGAAGAAGCTTCACCATCGGCTGCCGAGGCCGCTTCCGTGCCTACCTAGGCAGGCAGGCAGGCAGGCAGGCAGGCAGGTAGGTAGTATGAGAGAGACAGAAAAAGACCCCTTCTCTCCCGCCATCACATGACGGTGCAGGCTCCCATCGTTCGAGCCCTCCGCCTGCCACCACCGACGCCCCCGTCCTCGTCCAGCAGGTTGAGCCCCTGAGCCTCTCTCGCTCGACGCCTGCGTCTCCTGTGTCCCGGTCCGTCGGCTCCTGCCTCCTCGTTGGCCTGCATGAACTCGGCCCACTTGCTCTCCAGCCGACGCGCCGCCTCGGCCTCGCCCCGGAGGAGCCGCCTCTGGTGCTCGTCCACCGTCATCTGGAAGCCGTAGAAGCACTTGAGGCCAATCATCTCCGCCCCACAACCCGTCCGTCGGGCCCCCGCCACCATCTGCGCGTTGCGGAAGAGGATTTCGCGGATGCCCGTCCACGTCACGTTGGCGCAATCGTACACCACCACCTGCAGCGTCACCCTCGGCTTGCTGACGCCCTCGCCCATCGCCGTCGACCGCCGGGACCGCGTCGCTACCATTGACGCCGCTTCGGCGAGCACCAGGTCGCTGATGCGCGTGTTGTCCAGGTCGATGCTCTCCAGGCCCACGCAGTGTTGCATCACCGGCAGCACGCCCACGTCGCTCATCTTCTCGCAGTAGCTCAGCGACAGGTGCTTCAGCCCGGCCGCGCATGGTGCTCTGGCCAGATGCTCCGACAGGAGCGAATTCGTCAGGTCCTCGACATCCTCTAGCTCGAGGTGTGTTAGCCGGGGCGTTGTCGCCAGGATGGGCTCCAGAGCCGCGTCCGTCAAGGCTTTGCAGCCCGACAGCTGCAGTCCCTCCAGGTCCGGCACCACGTGGCCCATGGCCCTCACGCCCATACTGGAGAGCCGGCTGCAGCGGCTGAGGTCCAGGTGCCGTAGCCTTCGGGGCGGCACCATAGGCCGGTCCGTCAGAATGTCCAGCTCGGGATCCGTCCCGTGCATCATCACCTTGAGCGCCTCGTCGGTGAGCTCGATACATCCACACAGTACGAGCCTCTCCAGCCGATTCGTCTTGAAGATGGACTCGGCCGTGGGGATGTTGTCGAAACCGCGGACCTCGCCGGCCCTGAGGTCTTTGAGCTTGGTGCATCGATCAATGACGGCCTTGATGCCCCGAGCCTCGACCTTTTCACACCACGAGACATTGAAGAACTCAAGGCGAGGACAGGACTCGGAAATGATCTTGCACGATGCGTTGGTCACGGCGGCGAGACCGGTCAAGTTGAGGTGCACCAGCTTGTCGTTGGTCCTCAGGAGAGTGTGTAGGGTATGCTTCTGGATGTTGCGACAACCCTCTAGCGTCGCGTTGATGAGGTTCTTGCAGGCCTTGACGACTACCTCGGCCCGTTTGTAGTGCTCCACCTGGACGCAACCCCTGAGATTCAAGTGGTTGACAAAGGGGCCGGCAGCAACGACGATCCTGGCCAGAGAGTCTGCCGGTATCTCCTGGTAGAACTCGGAAGCATCAAAAGAGGTCCACAGCTGGCCGTCGAAACAAAATTTGTAAAACAACTTGCTCACGCGAGAGGCCCGCACGAGCTCCTTGGGTCTCAAGAAGGACAAGACGTGGATGCAAATCTCGTATGGTAGCTTATCCCATCGACAAGAGCGCGATTTAGGTTGGGCTCGGGACGCCAGGCCTTCGTGCCTGCACCGAAGCTCGAAAGGTAGTGAGACGCTGGTGGGCGAAGCGGCGGGAATCGTAGCGTGGTCGACCTTGCGAACGGCAAGCTGGCTATCAATAGCCTCGATCAGAGGCAAGTCGATGATCGACGTCGAACCGGTAGGCAGCGATGGCTGAGGACTGATGGACGGGCCGGCCACGAGGCTTACGCAAGACAGGGCGCTGCGGGTGCTGTAGGGACTGCTGGCCGACCTGGATCGGCGGAGGCCGTGAAGCGAGGGCGATGAGGAAATACGCTGTAGGCCACGCAGCAGGCGGCGGCGGCCCTTGGACTTGACGGGCATTGCGTGCTGGGCAGCCGGAGATGGGTCGCCGTCGTCGTCGAGGTGAGCCATTGTGCAAAAGATGTTTTGTTTTCACAGAAAGGTCGAGGTCAGGACGAAATTCGCGCGGACGGCGATGCGAGTCGGCTCATGACGGCGTCGCGGACGAGGGCGAAGATGCCATTGTCTGCCGTCCAGGAGGACTGATCAGGGGACCAGGCCAGCGGGGTTGGTCACCAGCCAGCGGCTTTTTGAGGAGGATAACGTTAGCACGGGCAGAAGCAGGAGAGGTATCGGGTACCTCTTTGTATCTGCCTATTGCATGTGTGTAGCATGGCCGGCGACGCCTGACCTGGACAGGTGTTGGTCGGACACGGGGCGTATCGGATACCTACTTACCAGCTACTCGCTCACAGTCAGGCTGTCAGCACGTCCGGCCACATGCTCGGGGCCAAACCATCAGCGGACGGACAGGGGGGGGGGGGGGGGAGGAGGGGGAGGGGGGTAGAGGGGGGGTCATTCAGTTGACGAAGGGTGGGCCAGGTTCAGCAGCGAGGTAGCGGCGGGGGACTCAGGGAGCCGGCTAAAAACCTGGAAGGGTAAAAGAGGTGCGCAATGCCGTGGGACCGTCATTCTATCGGGTCATCATCATGCACGCCTGAAGCCTAGAATATTGTTGGCGGCAGCAGGCAGGTGATAATGAAGAGGGAAGAAAATTGTGCCCCTCACGGACAGTGCAGGCCTGTATGTACATATGTTAGTATGTACATCTGTATATACGGATATGTGGTATGTTAATGTACGAATGCCAGGGCCTACTGCGTACATGGTATTTACAGGCGGACAGTGCAGCTGAGAGGTAGGTATGCAGGTAAATCGGCGGGCGCGGGGTAGTTGGGATGTATATCGATAAGCCGCATCTTCACCACCTCACCGTCAATGAATGACCTTCCACCTCTGATGATTATGAGGCTAGATTCTCTTACCCGTGAAACGACGACTTAGATCCCTCTTTGTGCTCGGCAGCAGTTTTATTCAGCCTGACTCAATCCCGGAAAAGCCGCGCCCGTTGCCAAGAACAGATATGCAGCGGCCCGTAAGCCGTCCTAGGGTTGTCCGTCCTAGGGTTGTCCGTCCTAGGGTAGCCCATCGTCCCCCCCCCCCCTGTTGGGGGCCGCCGCATGGTTGGGCAACAAAACTCGACGGCGAATAAATCTGCACGTACCGCCTGTTTCAGCCGGCATCTTCGGGAGATGCCCAAAGAAGAGACGAATGTCACCACCCAAGGGCCGATCTGACCTTGACAGATGGACCGGGGCCACGAGGAAGCAGCAACAAGAAAGAAAGAAAAAAGGGCTTTTCCTAGTAGTAGAGGTTGGACGCTGCTTACCAAAGCTTGTTGGTGCAGATTCGTGGTGACGTCCAGAGACCAAAAGCATCCATTTGCCGCCGCCCCCGCATATCCCCCACTGTATCCGTACCCTGAGCCCTGTACCCGTACCTCGAAATCCCAAACACACCCCCGACATCACCGTTTGCCTCAAATATCCTCCGCCATCCATCTCCCCTCCCCCCGTTCTACAGCAGCAACAGCACACGAGCCACACCACACCCGGCTCTGACGCCCCGGCTCCCCGAAGACTCCCCGAAGGCTCCCCGCAGCCATCCGTTCATCTTCGCCTCTCTGTCGAGAATGCATGGCGGGCAGCCAGATCCAAGTCGGTCCCCTCCACCGCCCTCTACACTCCTTCTCCTGACCGCCTCCCAAGTCGTCGACCCGGAAAATGAACGAGGTCGCTCCGAGCTGCTGCCGCTGCCAAAGAATCGCAGCACCGGCAATCTGGTTCTTCAAACCGACCTGCCCTCCGACCGCGCCCGCTTCCGCCTTTCGTTCGAAGCCCCCTCTGTCGACCACGAAATCATGACGAGATCCGCTCATCTGCCGGACCACGATCACGGCTCCGGCTTGTCTGGACTGCGCCGCATACGCCAACAGCATCCCCCATCCCGAAATCCGACCCTACCCAACTCGGGCGCCTCATCGCGAAGCCCTTCCGTCGTCGCGCTGTCTCGCTCTACCTCCATGAGTGCCAATCCGGGCCTGATATCGCATCCCTCCGTACCGACTTCGCCCAGCTTCTCTGAAGATCTGTCCCGGTTTCCCTCCGAATCCCTCCACTCCTTCTCCTTTGCCCATCAATCCGAGGAGTTCATTCATAACCGCCAGAGCGTACTGAAACGCTCCATGGATTTCATGAAGGACCACATGGGCTGGACCAGGTCCATGTCTTCGTCCCAGGCTGGTCTGGCGAGCGCCCAGGCCCGCGTTGCGGGAGACATGGAAGCCCTTAATATGCTCGAGCTTCTGGCTCAGGCACAGGTCATTGGCGCTGGAAACTTGCCCAACCCGGACCCGTCAAGACCTGCACCTCCCTTGACAGGGCCCGCCGGCTTGACCGACGACAATGTGTTTGAGAGCCAATTTGCGCCTCGTTCTTCCAACTCTGACCAGCATGTCGATGTTTCCAGGACGATTCCGCCTTCCAAGTCCCTCCAGGTCCACTTCGAGGAGGCGACGCCGATGCGGCCTACCAGTGATTCTGAGAATTCAAGCAGGACGCCCACCAATGAGAGCGGAACTACCGCTGTGACGTCGCCCCCTGCGTCGCGCCCACTGAGTCTCAAGCGTACCATGACGGATACCGTGGGTTTCGCCGTTCAGGACAAGCTTATGGATACCATGTCCCAGCCATTCTTGGCAGATCAACAGTTATGCGAAGAACCTGGAGTCGCTTCCATGTCCTCGCAAACTTACCATGCGTCGAGACACTTTCCCAGCGCCCTGGGCTCCACCGTGCATGGCCATACCAGCAGGTGGGTGCCTGCCGCCCAGGCCATTTTCACGACTGAGGCGAAGCCCCCTTGGACCATCATAGCAGCCAATGATTTGGCCTGCCTCGTCTTTGGAGTTACCAAGGCTGAAGTTCGCAAGATGGGCATCCTAGAAGTTGTTCAAGAGGAGAGGCGGGCCTGGTTGGAACGGAAACTTTTGCGCAGCGAAGACGATGAGGCAGGGGAGGGTAGCGAAGGGAGCAAAGTCAAATCGCCCGCCGCATCGGCCGCCTCCACTCTACTGGGCGGCCGATCGGGCATCACGGCACAGCTCCTGAGCAAGCCCAACTCAAGATCCAAACCGCCCCAGGATTCCCCCAGGAGGGCGCAGACGGTCCACAGCGGAGACCCGATCCCGTCAAAGACACGCGGCTCAGGCCAGCATCGAAGCAACCTCTCGCGCGGCGTCCTGTTGTGCGGTGACGTTCTCCCTATCCAGAAACGAAACGGTGCCAGGGGCTCGGCGAGCTTATGGGTCAAGGAGAAGCGGATCGGTCTGATCTGGGTGTTGGAAGAGATACACGAGGATGTAGCCTATCTGGACTTGAACGAGGAGGGCATTGTCAACGGCGTCTCGGGCGCCGCCGACGCCATATGGGGCGCCAAGTCGGCACACACTGGCTTCGACGTGGCCGAGTTGATACCCCGGATCCCGAGACAAGGCATCGATCCCACTGTCGGGGATATCGACTTTGCTCAGATCGCCCGCCGCAAGTACTTTACCTGCCCCAACGCTCGACAGGTCAGCATACCGTGCACGGCGGAGCAGGTCCGGGGTAAGTTGCAGTTGCGGGTGTCGTCGTTCCCGCACATGGCTGGCATCGTCGTCGTCGACCCGGACAATCTGAAAATCAGGAGCTCCAATTCGGTCTTTTGCGGCGCCTTGTTCGGATATGAGAAGCCAGACGGGATGGCCATCAACTCCTTGATCCCCGACTTCGACAAGATTCTCGAGACGATGACGGAGGAAGACGGCCTGCAAATACTGGACGGCATGGTTGTCCCCGAGCAACGCTTTCGCAGAGCCTCGGCCTTTCTCGCCCTCAAGGAGCATCGGCCCGACGCTGCGGCCGCCTTCCTACAGCCGGATGGGCTGCCTGCTAAACACCGCGACGGATCGGATCTGAAGATTGACGTTCAGATGCGCGTTGTGGAGAGTGAGAAGCAGTCGAGCCTTGCTCACGAGACGGTTTTCGAAGGAAGCGACGAGGACGACGCCGATAGCAATTCGGAGCCCATGTCTGTGCCCCGCAAAGAGATGGTGTTTGCTCTCTGGATTACCTATTCACGGCACCTTCACGCGCATCCGCGCTTCCAGGTCGGGTCTCCCGCCGAGTCCGGCTCGACGACGCCTCTGCACCAGCCATCCCCTGGCCAGACGCCGCCCACACACACGCCAGTGGATATGACGTCGGACGACGATGAGGCGGCAAAGCAGACGCCGCGAGCAGCCCCGACGCTGTCACGCCAGCTGCGGGATGCCGCACTGAGCGCCGCCGCCAGGGTCACACGGCACGGCAAGACGCAGTCCAAGGCCGATAGCGATAAGGCGGCGGCGGCGGCGGCAGCGGCGCGGACTGCCGAAGCAGGACGCAAGACCAGGATTGACGACTACACCATTCTCGAAGACATGGGCCAAGGGGCATACGGCCAGGTCAAGCTGGCGCGGCACAAGCAATCCGGCAAGAAAGTAGTGCTCAAGTACGTGACGAAGCGACGCATCCTCGTCGATACATGGACCAGGGATCGCAAGCTGGGCACGGTGCCGTTGGAGATTCACGTCCTCGAATACCTGCGCCGACCCGAGTTCCGGCATCCCAACATTGTAGAGATGGAGGGCTTCTTCGAAGATGACGCTAATTACTACATCGAGATGGCGCCTCACGGCTTGCCCGGCATGGATCTCTTCGACTACATTGAGCTGAGGGCCAACATGGAAGAGGCCGAGTGTCGCAGCATCTTTGTCCAGGTCGCTCAGGCCATACACTTTCTCCACGCGACGGCCCATGTGGTTCATCGCGACATCAAGGACGAGAACGTCATTCTCGACGGCGAGGGCAACATCAAACTCATAGACTTTGGCAGTGCCGCATATATCAAGAGTGGCCCCTTTGACGTCTTCGTGGGCACCATCGGTGAGTTTCCCCCTTATTTTTTCGTTCTTGTGCCTCAATTAAGCCAAGTGCTCACCTCGCGCAGACTATGCCGCTCCCGAAGTCCTGGCTGGAAAGCCGTACGGTGGCAAAGAGCAAGACGTTTGGGCGCTGGGCATCCTTCTGTACACCATCATCTACAAGGAGAACCCATTCTACAGCATCGACGAGATCATGGACCGCGACTTGCGCGTGCCTTTTACCATCAGTGATGAGAGCATCGACCTTATACGCTGCATGCTCGACCGCGACGTTAAGAAGCGGTTCGACATCACGCAGGTGCTGGAACACCCGTGGTGTAAAGCCGCTGAGACGACATAGAGTGAGCGTCCAAGATATAGACGCACAGTTTCCGAAGACGACAGAGACACAGACGATTGAGATTTTACGCTTCATTTCGAGCCAGTTCTCAGTTTCCTTTCTTTTCTTCTTTACTTTTTACCCTTATTTCTTTTTTTTTCCTCCTACATTTTGGCGATACCCGCTCGCGTTGGCGGTTGACTTCAGCAATAGCGAGCAGCGCGCGCAGACAAGAACATACAGAAAGGAGCAGTTGGTACAAAAGGGTTTTCAGGCATCAGCAACGGGGAGCCTTTCGATTTAAAGGAGACGAAAGCAGCTTCGTTTCCTGCCTTGGTCAATGAGTTTTTTTCTTCTTCTACTTCTTTCTCTCTCAGTTCCTTGGCTTGTCCCCCCCCCCCCCCCCCCCCCCCCCCCCCCCCCCCCGCCTTCTGGGTTCCGGACCAGTGGACTGGGGGGTGCGTGCGTCGCAGTCCCAGAACCG
>PDHQ01000038.1:112395-130699 GCA_003339415.1 Ophiocordyceps camponoti-saundersi (nom. inval.)
GTTCTTTCTTTTCTTTTTTTTTTTTTTTTTTTTTTTTTTTTTTTTTTTTTTTTTTTGACCACAGGGGGGGGCCCCCCCCCCCCCCCCCCCCCCCCTTTTTTTGCCCTCTCAGGGCCTGGACATGTCCTCTCATATGGAAGGGGCTACATGATGACGACAACGATGATGACGATGAACTCGAGCCTGGACCCCCTCCCCCCCCGAGAGAGCGTGATATAAGCGAGACGTGGCGATAAGTGGCAATGTAGTTAGAAAAAGGGAAACGGAGAGCAGACGGCGTGAGGGCGTCAAAGGGGGGTGTTTAGAATTCTGTGGATAAGATGAGATGAACAGGGTGTGCTTATATATACATCCCACATATGTGCAGAGAGACAGAAAGATATATAGACGAGGAAGAAAGAAAGAAACGGAAGAAGAATAAAAGAAGAGAAGAGGAGAAACTCACTCAGCGGTAGGCCAGTTCCGGGTTCGCCTTGAAGTTGCAGAGACAGCGACACTCGGGCACGGGACACTCAACGTGTCTGGCAAACCACTGCCTCGCGTGATCAAGGTGCAAGACGTGCTCGCAGCGTAGACAAAAGGTAGGGAATCGACCGGCCATACCGCCCTCGTCCCGATCGCGAGGCCCGTCGGAGCGCGGCACGGCGACGACCTCGAGGCAGACCACGCATCGCGGGAGGTGTCGGCCGCAGTTAGGACAGCTGACACCGGCGTTGATGGCGGTCGCCAGCAGGGGGTTTCGCGTTTCAAGGGGCGCGGAAGCGGTTGCTGAGCCGGAGGAGTTGGCGTTGGCGTTGGCGGCTGTGGCGGAGGATGGGATTGTGGGTTCGGCTTGGTGGTGATGTTGACGCTGTTGGTTAGCCAGAGCCGTCTCGGCGTCGCAATAGACGCAGCGTAAAGCCATCTGACGAGAGGGAGGCTTCAGGGTCGGCACGCCGTCTCGTTTCGAACGCTTGGTAGACTCGACCTCGAACCGGGTGCGGTGCAGGAAGAGACGGTGACGCTGGAGGAGGGCGCGGTAGGCGTTCCGCCAGGCTCGGCAGCGGATGTCGTCCATGTACCGGGGGTGGCAGTGGGATAGGACGAGGGTGGCCGTCTGGACGTCGTTGAACTTCTGCACGTATCGGGCCATTACGTCGACGAGGCTGTCGCTGATGCCGGCTAGGACGATGGCCTCTATGTCGCCCTCTTCCGAGGCGAGCCTGACCTGCTGACCGAGCCAGCGGGTGAGCTGATCGTCGTCAAAGTTGCGAAAGGCCGCCGTCGCCCGGTCGGCGAGGGGGAGAGAGCGCTGGTTGGCCACCGTCGACCAGTCCCCCGTTGCGATGAGCGACGATATCGCCCGAAGGTAGGGGTCCGTCTTGGAAGCGACCGCGTCGTCGATCTCGAGCTGCTCCTTGGCCGCCTGCTTGCCGCCCCGGCCCGTCGTCAATTGCAGGGCCAGCGATACGAAGAGCAGCTCCGGGTGCGTCGAGCTGGCTTTCTTGAGAATCTCCATGGCCAGTTTCGTGTCGCCCCGGAACAGGGCTCGGGAGGCGACCATGGTGTGGTGCATGGCCGTCGGATGCTCGGCCGAAACCGGCCCGTCGCCGTCGTGCCGTTGCGGATCGCCCCAGCTGCAAATCTCCAGACAAAGCTGTCGGTGATGTGGCTTCTTCGTCGACACGCCGTCGAAACGGGGCAGTCGCCGCTTCTTGCAGTACTGCCCTATAAGTCGTTCCCACTGCGACGTGTCCGGGGCGCCGGTGCCGGGGGCGAGACGAGTGCTGGGATTCTTGCCTGATGAGCCGTGTCAGTATCCCTCTTACACTCGGGCTTCACATCCTCCAGCGTCTTCTCACCGAGATCGTTGGTCCAAATGGAATGAGCACCGAGGAAGCTGAGGTCAGTATTGCCCAACAGCATGCCTCCGCCATCGGCCGCCTGTTCCGCATCTATGACACGGATCAGCCTGACCGGATGAATCAAGAGAAGGCTTCTCGACTAACCGGCGATCCAGTCCCATAGAAATCGCTTCCAAGGATCATCCGAGACGACTTCCCGGTTGACAGCTGCGTCGAAGAGATACTTCTCCTTGGCGCGGGACAGCATTACATGGTCCACCACGCTCTGTGCTTCTCTGGGGAGCCCTTTGGCCGTGGCAAGAGAGCTCAGCAGTTCCTCGTGGATCTCACGACAGGATGTGAGGCTATTCGACGCCAGGGAAACGTCGTTGGCATGGCCATCTTCCGTCTGAGCCGATCCGTCGTCGTCACGGACATATGCCCGCAAGCTGCGCAGTTGAGAAGCTACCGACTTCGCTTTATGGAAAGAGTCCGGCAACGGCGTGGGATTCTCGTCGACGTGCTCGACCGTCGTTGAGACCGCCGACGTGTTCTTCAGGGCGCCTTGCAGCCGTTCTTCGATTCGACACTTGTCGGACCCGAATATGGGCACCTCGGACAGAGCCTGCTCCGCCAGGAACGTGCCCAGCATCTCCACCGTCTGCGAAGGCTCGAATCGCATCACGTCGTGATACGGAGCACCCTCTACAAGGCGCTTAGTCTCCGTCAAAAGATGCGGCAGAGGTAGTGAAAAGGATAGGGATACGAGATACCATGCAGCCCGCGATGGGGCGACTGCCAGGGCACAAAGTTGAAGACATAGTCGGACGTACGAGACGGCTGCTCGAGTACTTCAAAGTTGCCATTTGCGCGCAAGACCAGGAGTCGCGGGCGAAGGACGGGCGACCCCAGGGTGATCCAATCAAATGAGACTATCCGGTGGCCTCTTCTGGACGTGTCTCGATACGACACGTCCATTTCGTGAGAACGCTGCACCTGGAGAAGCTCAGGGGCTCCCTGCGGCGCAGTTCCGGACGGCTGCATCTCTCTGTTCGTCTCCAACACCTTGAGCTGCCCTGTCGGCGAGAGGGCGGCTAACAGGCCTCGACGATCGCGGCAGTAGCGCAGCGACCGTATGAGGGAGTGTTTGCCTTCGGTGAGGAAAAGGTCCGGACTTGTTTCGATGACCTTGTTTAGGCGCAAGGCCCCGCCCCAAGGCAGATCGTCTTCCTCGACGGCCTGTAGGTATGTGTGGGAGGCTAGAGGGCGTGAGGTGACCCGTCGGTCCCAGATCATGACGCCTGGGTGGTCCAGAGCAGAAGAGGCGAAGAAGTTTGGGTCTGCATAGTCTATGGCCAGATTATTGTTGCATTTCGTTTGAAAGGTGACGATGCTGGTCGCGTCTGCTGGGAAGGGAGAGGAAAGACGTTTGTCCCTTAGATTGGCGCAACGAGCGGCGTGATGACGGACAGGATCTCACTCACCACGAAGATCATGTATGCGCAGCCCTTGGCCTTTGATTCCTGCCACTAGAGTTTGCGGGCTGTCCTCGAAGAACTTGAGGCTGGAAACAGATACACTAGGCTCGAGTCGCAGCCGGGGCTCTACGAAGGTGGCGGCGAAGGGGGGAAAGCCCTTGTTCGGGTTCTCCGAGGCAGACAAACGGTTGACGTCCCATATCTGCAGGCTCTGGTCCATGCGTACTCGATCGAGTCCGACGGCCAGCAGACCGGTGGAGTTGAATGCAACAGCCTGGCAGGTGCGGGCCATCTTCAGGCCGATCTCGACATAGGCATTGGAATTGTCGTCGATTCTCAGAAGATTGACGATGCCCGAGCTGGTACCGACGGCCAGCAGTTCTGGATGGGCGGCCGACCAGTCGTAGGTGGTGAGCGGGGGAAAGTCATCGTGTCGGCTCAGCTTGACATGATCGAAGCGTCGTTTGTGAGCGTGGCCGGTAGGTTCGTATAGCTGGACGACGCGGTGCTGCAGGTTGATGTGGACGAAGCTATCTACAGCAGCATTGGCCGACCATTTGACGAGCCCAGGCTCGGGACGATCCATGCTGCCCGAGGATTTTCACTGTCTGCAGGCGATCTGATGCCATTGGTCGCGGGACGGCTTGCCGCGGTGCGTCATCGGGAGCGTTCACAGCCGGCGAGGAGAGAGGCCGAGGTTGGCGCACGCGATATCGAGCTTCTACGTCTGTATTGCTTGTAAGAGGAGAAGTCGGGTGTATTGGTTTTTCCGGCCGAACCCACTGATAGACCCATGACGACGATGCAGTTCTTTCTGTTAGTGTTTGCCCATCATCAGCGTCCAAGACAAACGCACATACAAACGTACAAGCACAGGTCTATTCTCTACGCACGCGCTGATACGGCGTCTCGTCATGGGCACCAAGAGATCCTTCGACGACGTGGAGCCGCCGGGCTCGGACAATGGCACGCGCGATATGCAGCAGAGGAAGCACCGCAAACACAAGGCCAAGGAGGGCTCCTCTCAATTCACCAGCAAACGCGCCCGCAGCATCGCGCGACTACTGCAGCGCAAGGAAGAGGATCTACCTGCAGACGTACGGAAGAACCTGGAGCGAGAGCTGGCCATGCTACAGGCGGAGCTGGCGGACAAGGCCTTTCATAGGAAGCGCAGCGCCATGATTTCCAAATATCACATGGTGCGGTTCTTTGGTGGGTTTTTTTTTTGGTGAATTCTTCCGGAAAACGAAAGAAAGAGAGCTGACCAGACATTTTCACAGAGCGGAGGAAGGCATCGAGGCTGGTGAAGCAGCTAAAGCGGCAGATGGAGCAGAAGCCGGAGCCGGACGAGATGGAACGCCTAAAGCAGGATCTGCACGTTGCCAGGGTGGACGAGGCCTACACGCTCTACCACCCTCACGCGGAACCGTACATCAGCCTGTACGGAAAGTCTCGGTCGACAGAGGCCGACGAGGATGAGGACGGAGTGGCGGCTGCCAAGCTATCGCTGAGAGCCGCACGGCCGCCCATGTGGTCGGTTGTAGAACGGGCGGTCAAGGAAGGGTCCTCTGCCTGTATCAGGCTGCGAGAAAGGAGACGTACAGCAAACCAAGAGGACGAGGCCAAGTCTAGGCGCCCGCCGTCCAAAGCGGGCAAGGAAGCAAGCCGAGACGGGCAGCAGCAGCAGCAGCAGCAGCAGCAGCAGCAGAACAAGAAGGAAGGCGCACAGCCCAATCGCAAAGAGAGGCGGCGTTTGATGCGCGAAGCAAGGGAGGAGGAGGAGAGGGAGGGGGGGGAGGGGGGCAATTTTTTCGAGGAGTTGTGAGGATGATACCCCTAAGATTTTGTTTGGTGAAGATGGGATCAAACATGCTTCACCGCGTCGCGCATGTTTGTACATACATATGTATGCCTGCAGGAGAGGCTTCATTTGTACATATTTGCACACACAGATGCTCCCTGCGGATTACAGATACATAGGTAGTTCTAGCATCTGGCCGATGAGAGTTTCATGTCACGGGATATCAAGCCAACAGACAACCTGCGTTTCCCTCCTACCACCTTGCCTTTAGCATGTAACCTACCTAGATAGAGCTTGGTTTGGTGGTGGGCGGCTGGTAAACGAAGCTTTTGTCCAAGCACGAGGAGGCTGCAGGGCCCCACCAACAAACAGCTCGACCTGGGTGTGTAGAAAACACGGCTGTCTAGGGGATTCGGATAGAGAGATGATGAAGACGCATGGGTTATAGAATGAATGAGGGCGCATCATCGTCATCATCATCATCATCATCATCATCTTCTTCTTCTTCTTCTTCTTCTTTAGCCGCCACAGCCTGTCTCTTCTCTTCTCTTCCTCCTCCTAACTCAACCAACATCCATCCTTACATCTCGTCTCCATCATGGAACCGACATCGACGACCACACGCGTCCCCTGGAACCGGCTCCGAGCATGGATAGACGAGCAAGAAGCGCACGAGCGAATCCACCATCAACCCGCGCCACTATCCAAGACCCAGCTCGAGGCTCTCTCACGCCTCGTTCCCTTCTGTGAGAAGGAGCCGGACTTGAGCGGAGGGAATTTCGTCAGCCTCCTCACAGGTAGGAAAGAAGCGAGAAACCACCATCTCGAAGAGAAAAAAATCATGTCAAGACTGATACAAAGAAATTTTTTTTTTATAGAATTGGTTCAGGCTCGTCGCATTTCTTTACCCACCTTCGTCGACGAAGCCATCACCGTCCCGATAGAAGGTCATCTCATGCAGAGGTTTCGCTGCGTCTGCTCCGTTGCAAACTACGGCTCGTTCCCTGATCCGGAAGAGGAGACAGGACGGGATGCGCCCGTGTTTCAGAACAAAAAGGTAAGAAGCGCGAAGAAAATGAAGATGGTATGACGAAGAAAGCAGAGACGCTGATACAGGTATCGTGAAATCGATCAGGACGCAAAGCAATACGCCGCAAAACACGCCTTCGAACACCTCAAACAAAACCCAATCTCCCAACAAAAGCCAAACATCAAAAAGGCCTCCCTCACACGTCTAAGTCCCGCCCCGACGCCCCCCCATCCCTCCCAACGACGAAGTCAACGACCAGAGGAAGAAGTCCCATCCCGAAAAAGCAGCAGCAGCAGCAACAGCAGCCCAACGAAACGCAAAGAGGCGTCGACGCCAGCCGCGAACGAAGACGACGACGGAGAGTCCATGATCAGAAGGGCGTCCGACCTCGCTCTGAAGATGGGCTTCGGCACGCTATCCTTTGTCATCGAGCCGGATGGCGATTTGGAAAACTTCTTTCGAGGGAGGCCCGTCTTTTCTCAGTCTGCTGATTGCGTTCCGTCTGGTGTTGCCGTCGTCTCGGGCGTGCTGGGCAAGAAGCAGGCTAAGGTCCAGGTTGCGGCCAACGTGTTCCTGTGGTTGGAGGCTAAGGCGAGGGAGAAGAAGACGACGTCGTTTGCCAATCTTTTTTCCATCTCTCGTTGATTGTCGATGATCATTTGACGATGATCGTCAATGATGGGATGAATCATGAGATTTTGGGCTATCATGGGGGGTTTTACCCAACACGCTTCATAGCTGATAGTTTCAATGAAGCAGGCGGCGGCCGTAAGGCCTATAATTCACATGTGTATGTGCATATGCCTACCTACCTACCTATCTAGGTATGAAATTCTTCATGAGCCTCGTTGGCCATCTTCCCCCCCCTTTTCCCCCTCCCTCTGCCCTTCCCCCTAGGAATCTTGGCGACAAGACCATCCGGCAACTCAGCCTTCTTCAACCCATCCTCCCAAAGCAGCCCAACATCAAGACGACGTCCCCAAACAGCCTTAAAGAACCGCGAGCCCAAAACACCACTCTCATCCCCCGCCGTGAGAACGACGCCATTCTCACTAAGCCACCAGCCGACGCCAGAGCGCAGACTAGCCTCGACGTCAATCTCGACAATGAGCTCAGCATCACGCCTCATCCCGCTGACGACACCCCCGTCCTCGTCCGGATCGCCCGTTGAGCAATGGACGTGATTCCGCCCCATCGGCCGCAGCCCGCCCGAGGCTTCGATGGCAGGCCAGAAGGCGAAGTAGGTCCCGTGCAGGACGCGCTTCGGCACGTTGTTGCCTTGCAGGCTGATGGGCGTGAGGAGAGAGGATGAGTCGTCTAGCTTTATCGAGTGGCCTTGGTTGGCTCGTATCAGGTACGTGGAGGGGGATGTGGTGCTGTGCTTCAGACCGTATCGCTGCTTGTCGTTGGTCGTTACCACGCGTTGGATGTCGTCGACGGTGACGCCGAGAGAGCGTATAGGTCCCCATGCGAGCTTTGTTATGCGGCGGGATTTTCTCCCCGGGTCAGTGGCTTTTCATTCAACAGACACTACGGCGCTCCGCTCACCACATCATTCAACGGCGCAAAGCCCTCGCTGTCCAGGTTGATGCCCGCCTTCTCCGCCTGGTGCCGCAACAGCCTCGACAGTGCTCTCGATATCTGTGTGTCCCGCTTCGTCGTCTCCATCTCCCCCGAGCTCTGCATTAGGTCCAAGTTTCGAGATGCGGCACTGTGAAACAGCCTCGTGGATCTGCTGCTAAGATGAAGCGACAACCTCGTCGAACATGATAGCATCTGGCGTATTGGCCCAAGACTAACTGTGCCTTCCTACATCAAAAGAGTCGTGAGGATCGTGGAAAGACCTCTCCTTTACGATGAGTCATCAAACAACGCCTAAGCCTCGTCTGCATTAAGTACTCTTTTGACTGCTTTTCTACCGCTATGAATCGCAACTCCAACATGACATGACGGCCGCCCTTCATCAGTCGTTAAAGCCTCCGAGGCAGCCTGCAAAATGAGGAGGCATCGCAGCCCAGGAAGAGGCCAAGATGGGGGTGAAAAAAAACAGTTATAAAAGGGGGGGGGGTGTAAGGGGAGAAAACAAGAAAGGAAGAAAAGAAAGGAACCCAAAGAGCATCCCGTACAACTACATTGTATAGTGCGCAACCGTCATCGATATACGCCTGCCAGCGACGTGCCCGAAGACGTCATACCCTCTCGCGTCTGTCTCCTTGCGCTCAGGCTGCTAGCCCGGAGGTGCGAAATGCCCTGACTCAAGGGAGGCGGCCTCGACGGCGGCACCTGATCCTCTACCGACTTCATGACGCTGCTAGAGCCGTCGTAGTCCACAATGGCCCGTTCGAGGTAGCGTCGCGGTCCGGATCCCGAGGGCGTTACTAGGCGCGACGTGTGGATGCCAGTAGACGACACCAAGTGCCGCCGGCCGAAGCCAGCCGCAGGCCGCGCGTTCGACTCGGGAGGAGAGGTCGGTGCAGACTCTTGGCCACTTCGGCCTCGTAGCAAGCCGATCTGAGTGGCGGCTCGAGACGGCGCTCCGAATCTGGTCTCGTCGGCCTCGGCGCCTATCGTCCCCCTTCGGTTCCGAACCAGCAACGACGTCTTTCGTCCCTCCTCGGGCTCTTCCGTTCCTGCGCGCCGTGATCTCAGGAGAATGGTACTCCTACTGTCGTCGGCCTCCTCGGTACCAGTCCTGCGTGCGCGGCCAACCATCAACGACGATCGACGGCCGAGCCCAACATCGCTGGGCGGCGGAAGGGCGCTGGCTCTGGGGGATGACAGCGACGTCCCGTTCAGAAGGGTATTCCGTCGCTCCTCCAGTCGCGATAGCGCTCGGGGACTGCTGATAGACTTGGGCAGGCCAGCATCGACGACGATGCTGGATCTGCGTGACGCCGGGAGGCCGCTGTACGACCTGGGTAGAGTCGGCGTCGACGGGCCGTCCAACTGAGCAAACGTCGACGGCTGAGCTGACCGGGCGGATCCGGGCTGTGCTACGACGCCTTCACCGAGAGCCAGGCACAGTTCCGTAAGGCTACGACAGACGCCATCAGCCTTGCGCCGAAGCTGACGGTCGGTGACGGTGTTTGTAGAGCCGATTGTGCTGGCGCCGCTGGAAATGGGACCAAGCTGGCCCGGACTTCCCATCATAGCCGAAAGGCCCATGGCATCCTGGGCTGCCGACTCGAGCGCCCGATAGATGTCTGCGCTTACAAGCGGCTTAGTCTTGGCCAGTGTCGAGCTCAAGACGCTATGGGCCTCCTTGGGAGAGGTGGCCGTGACGGTCGCTTCTGTAGAACGCCCACTCTGTCGTTTTGGGGAGAGCGACATGGACGTCACCGTAGTCGTTGCCGTGGGCGGCCGCTCGTCCGATAGTCTTGAACCAGTAGTTCCCGAGCTTGATGGCAGCTTACCGGTGAGTTCGAGGCGGTGGATTCTGGACTTGATATCGTCCAACTCGTCCCAGACAGTGGAAGGACCGGCGGTGGAAGCAGTAGAGTCGGTTCCTTCCAGGCCAGGACCTTGTTCCGGGCTGGGTCGACCATGGGAATCGCCAGCCCGGACTAGAGGAGAGGAGCTGTACGATTTGATTTGAGGAGCCCCTCCACTCGAGGTGGACGGCCGGCTGGCAGCGTGGCTGTCTGTGATGGAGGCTCGCCTGCGCGCATAGGCCGAGCCATCGCGACTAGGCTCTTGAAAAGATACCTGAGGAGAGCGGACGATGAGCGACGCCGGTCGGAGACCAAGACTCCCGGCCCGAGTGCGGCCCGCGGTTGCGTCCTCGGCGAGAGCACTCGACGCAGCCGCATCACGAGTCTGTGATCGATAGGTGGCAGTGCGCGAAGGGTCGTATGCCTGGCCATCCGGGGCATGGGAAGAGCGAGGCCGGTCTTGGTGGTCAGACAGGCGACGGCGAGGCCGTGGGGGAGAGGTGATGTGATTGCCTGCAACGGCGGTCGAGAACGGTCGGCGGTCGGCGGAAGAGAGATCCTGTTGTTGACTCTTGTCAGTCGCAAAGCTAGGGACAAGGTGGATGCAGTCACATCGGCTTATAGATGACTTGTCATACGACAGCGCAAAGGCGCATGATCAAGAGGAGGATGTTACGACACGTACGGGAGAATTTTGCTGTTGGTCTTGCGGGCCGGAATCCTGGCGAAGGCGGCGCGGCGACTCATCCTTGGCAATTCTCAGGAAGACGTCGGCCGGATCGTCGAAGCGATCGAGAGAGCCATCAACAATATCCCTGCCTTCCAGGGCACGAAGGGTGGCATCGTCCGAGGCACGGTGGCGGTGCCCTTCAAGGCGCGACCCGAAATTCATATCCGGAGCAATGCGGTGGCGACGCGAGCTGGAGGAGCGAAGGGCACGAATGGGTGGGACGCGGACGGGGGGGGTCGTAACGGGAGGGCGGCAGGACGACGAGTCATCTGAGGGACTCAAGCGGGCAAGGCGCTTCGGCAGAAGCCGACCAGAGAGCCGGGGAGAGAAAGCCTCGGCAGCGGCGTGGCGACGACGCGGTGGCGTAGGTGGCGGTGGTGGATTCGGTAGTGGTTGTCGTGAATGGGCAGCGGGCGCTGACGCCCAACGAGCCCGAGTCGGCGGCTCCGGGACGATGACGGTCGCAGGCGAAGTGGTGCCGGCAGTTGTTGTTGGCAAGTTTGCGAGCGAGTCGTGCTTCGCAGGGGGTAATGAGTCTGCCTTCCTGGGCGCCGGATCAGGGCCAGGGCTGCCTGTTGCTGAGACAGGCGGGGAGGGAGGAGAGGCACGGCACGATGGCAGGGATGGTGCGGCGGCGGCGGGTCTGCGGCGGGATGCGGGCGGATTCAGCCTCGTATTGATGATGGAGTCGGCCCCGTAGCCGGAGGAGGAGGAGGAGGCACCGCTGGGGAAGAAGGCGAATAAGGGAGAGGAGGAGGGAGTAGACAGGCTGGAAGAGGAGGAGGTGGTGGTGGAGGAGGAGTCTGTGGTGGAGGCTTCAGAGGCTGCTGCTGCTGCTGTTGCTGCTACTGCTGTTGCTGCTGCTGCTGCTGCTGCCTCCTCTGCTGCTGTTAGGCTGCTGCTGCTGCTGCTGCCGCTCCCCTGAGGGAGGCTAAAGGGCGAGGGGTTTGCCGCGCTGGCGCCTGTAGTGGCGGGGCCCAAGCGGCCCGATGCCTTGAAACCGCTCATCAGGGAGTCTCTCCTCTCTTTTCGTCCTCGTCGGCTTTGCGTGGACCAAAGACATTATTGTTTAGGTAGATATATTCATTCTACGGATACATATTCGCACATGCTCCGTGTCTGTCTGTCTGTATGTATGTATGCACACTCGGGAATCGCAGCACGACCGGGGTCTGTGACGTGTCAACGGCCCAATAAGATAAACAAGGACCATTTGATGACCGGCTGGCAAAAGATTCACAATCAACTCATCATCCCTCTCCCCCCAGATTCTCAATCTAGACGGTTCGTGCGACTCGGCAGAGCTAGCGCTTGCAGTTGCATTTCAGCTGAATGAGCGGCATCTGCAGCGACACGCAATTCAGAGACGATCGGCCTCTCTCCTCATTTGCCTTCCCCCTTCCCCACGGCCGTCTCTCTCGGCCATTGCTTCTGGCCCGAGAACTGCGCCGTCTAGTTTCAATAGTCACGGGCCTCCCAACTGTTTCCATGTATGTGCATATGTGCATATATATGTATGTATCCGTATGCACATTCTGCGACATGGTCCAACGGCGTACCTAGCGAAAAGGAAAACCGGGTGATGAGCAACGTGTATATCCGTAATCATGGGATTGTTTCTGTTTGAAAAGCACCGTCTCATACCTACCTAGGTAGGTAGAGACCATTCCTATTTTGCCTTCTCTACATACGGTTACCTCTGGTCTGTGATAGTACATACAGATGTAAGTACATACATATGCATTTAGTCGTCACATCCAATTTACCTCTACCTGTCCCGACTCCCGAGTTCAAACACGCCAGCCGACGGCGTGAGTCCTATTCAATGGGCCCGTCCGTCGGTTGGTCGATTTTGTTTCGAACGTGAAATGAGTTTCTCCTGGAATAGCCCCTCTGTTTCTGTCCAAGGTCCGCCAAGGTTCATTCACGTGGAGAACAGGCATCAATCTTCTTCTCGCTCTCGCCGACTCTGAATGCGGCTCTTGAATCGAGAGCTTCCTTCTCCCGCTCAAGCAATCTTCATGCAAAAGCGCCGGCCGCATCTCGGCGAGCTGTGACGTCGACTTACTGCATCCGTTTCTGAGGTCGTCAGATCTTTCCCAAGAAACTCGGCCTCCCTGTGTGTCTCGACGACTCTGCGGCTGGCGCCGTCCGACACTGTAATAGACAGCTTCTCCAGGCGAATCAGGGGCTGAGTTTAGGCGCAGCGGCTTCGTTTCGCAGGGTTGGAATTGCGATGAACTTCAGACACGCAGACGAGCGGCGGCGTTCAAGGATGGGGCTGTCTCCAAGTTAGCCCCAGCATGACGAGGCTTTATCGTCGAACAATGCTAGAAGAATCCTATATTTCTTTTCTCCGATGATGCATAATAATTATACATTGTGCATGCGGACTATGGAGGTACCTATCTTTATGTAGCTGTCTTGGCGCCAACTTGGACGACGATACGACGACTATGGACACAGTTGCAATTCGGCATTCGTCCGACGCGATTTCCTGCTTTCCCTTTGTCGAGGGCTGACTGAGCCTCGCTTACATGACGACTCACGTCGGAAGCGTCTTTCCGGTAGTTTGTAGACGACCATCTTGTATGCCTTTGTGCGAGATTGACGGCACCTCGCTGTCCCCGGGGATTACCTACATACCTACATGCCTGTGAGAGGAGGGGGGGGAGGCTGATGCCATACCGTGCACCACAGCACTGTATTGTAGGGGCTTCTTCCGGCGCAGTGAACCAGAGCTGCGGAAATCCCCTCCATTTCAGCTGGGGGGCACAGTGTCCCCCCCCGTTAATAAGAGACAGTCCTGCGCAGTTCCAAATTTGTATACAGCCTCTTGATTGGTTCTCTCCGTTACCGCCTGGCTAATAATAGCCCACCAGCCATTGGCAGCTAGCTGCGAATCGCCCCTGTTTTCCTCGCCACTCACAGCGCGACGGGACCCCACCAGCTCCCCCCCTCCTATTGATGGATGGAATGGAGGCGGCTACGACGAGTCTGTGTGCTACGAGGTGTGCGGTTCATGATGGTTACCTGAAGCCCAGTAGTATGTACGGTGCGTGTGTCCGTACAGATGTACGTACATATGTATGTACATATGTACGTACATAGGTAATTTTCGCAGACACACTCCTACCTCTGCGGACCAGACGAGGCATTCTTAGACGGAGACTCGGATCCTTCATCCATCCCATTTTCCCTCGGGGCACTTCTTGCGGGAGTTTTGAGTCTGTTCAGCCTATTCCTGTCATGACTAAGGCCCATGACGCCTTGCTAATTATACCTACCAACCTAAGCAGGCATGCATGGTATGGTTGAGCCCGACATGGGACGAGCACAGTACCTCCTCCTAAGCCCCTCCCTCGGTACTCACCGCGACATGCGACGCAAGTACCATCTCTGCCCATCGCGGGGCAGATCTTGGGCGTAGGCTCGTAGCATCGTTCTGCTAGTCTCGTTTCCATCGCTTTGGCGCTTCTGAGAGCGCCTCTGCACCGTGGCATCGTGGCACCATAGCGGCTCATCACTTCCAAACTAACCACCGAAGCCGATTCGATCCCTTCTGCGGAGTTGGGGGCGGCCGCGTGTTGTTAGTGGCTGCTGGCAGTACCTGGGCGGACTGGAGCAAATCAGTACAGCCTGGTACCACCACACGAGGCAAGGCGCACAGTGCCAACCACGCATCCCTGCGAGCTGCGAGCACTGCAAGCAGCCATCCCCCCTGCTTGGCGGCGTCCATCTCCCATATCCTGCGCCACTGGCCGACAGTGCAGGCCGACAGTGCTGACAAGGTAGCCTGGACAAGAGACTTGGTCCCCACCACAAGAGATACCTCGGGGGCGGCGCAGCTTCAGCCCAGTAGTCAGGTACCTCGAGTTAGTGCCCAGCCGCTGTCGAATCCTCTCCAAGTCCCAACCTCCGATCCTGTCTTCATTCACCGTTCTTCCCCTCCGTCCCTCCTCCTGGCCCTCCTCCAACTCCTCCTCCTCCTCCTCCTTCTCCTCCTCCTCTTACTCCCTCTTCTCCTTCACCTTCTCCTCCTCCTCTTCCTTCTCCTCCAGCCCCCTTTCGTCTAAACCGACTCTGCCTCTCCCTCGCAACCGCCGTCATCCTCAGGCTCCAACGTTTGAGCCAAACAGCTGGAAAACAAGACAAAAAAAATAAACACGGCCATGCCTTATTCACTGCTTTAGACGGCGCCTCTCCGAATTACCTCGACGACGCACATGAGCCGCTGCTCTGGTCCCCGGTCTCACCTTCTCTTCATTCCTCTCTCCCGTTAGACACGGCTAGCCACGGACAGAGTGACGCCGACGGAGGACACACGCTCCGCCTTTCCAACTCCGTACCTGACGATCCTTTTACGAGCCGCTTATTTTAGCTTGACTTATTTTTATCGCCAACTCGCCCCCCTCGCCGTCTCCGAGTATTACTTCTTCAGGCCCTCCCTCGCAGGCTCTCGCCCTTCTGCTCCCCTTGTGAGGAGCCACCCGTTGCGCCCACGATCCTTCACCAAACTTCGGCTTGCCCGCCCGACTTTCTTTGACTGGATTCAGCAGCGCTGTCCAGTGTCTCCCAACTCTCTCGACAGCAGCATCGTGGCTCGCCGAATCACTCCTTTGACTATCTCGACCGTCCCTACCAACCTCTTCCCGCCGTCGACGAGCGCCTTTCCCGTCGCGTCGACAGTCACATCTCTTTACTGCCTCGTCGTGCATCTGTCGGAACATCCTGCGGCCGTCGGCCGTCAACAATCATGCCGTCCGCTGCGGCTCGACGACTGTACGAGGATCAAATACCACCCTTTATGTCGGTATACGATATCGGCTCAGAGACCATTGTTCATGGTGACACGGTGACCCTCGTTGATACCACTTTGGCCGATTTGCGCTCCAAGGTGCCTCTTCTCGCCAAAATGCCGCAGCCGGGCATCGACGTGGCCATGATCCCGTCAGAAACTGCCCATTCACATCATGACAGCACGTCGACGCACATCTTTGAATCGACCGATTCCTCCCCGACCACCACCATGTCGACGACTGATTCATCGCCCTTGACAGACTCGTCTGCATCATCATCTCCCGACTCTCCCATTCACCTGATACCGCTCAACAACTTCCCGTCCACATCGTTTGGACGCCAACCGAGCTATAGCGCCATGCACAGTATCCCTGAGCTGGGTACGTTGGATCGGCCCATGACTTCACCCGCCCCTCGTCGGCCACGAAACACAAAGGGCTTGTCGATCCAGCCTCCGGCCGCTCTGTCCAAATCGGTAGCAAACACCGAACCTTCGTCACCCTCCTTCATCAAGCCCAAGATTCCCGCCATGAGGCGCAAACCGAGTCAGCTTAGTCTCAAAACGAGCACCTCAGACTTGGGATCAAAGTCATCCAGCGAGATGCCGGCGTCTCCAGCGATGCCCCCCATCCTCCGCCGCCGAGCTCTGAAGCACTCGACCTCGTCACCTCAAATGGCCGCTCTCCGATCCCCCGCTTTTGGACCATCCGGCGGGATGACGTTTTCCAGGGTGCTGGAACGCAACGAGTCTGGCTTATCCGAAGTATTACGTCCTATGAAATCCGACACCAGCATGGGATCGGACTCCGACTCGTCGCCACCGCAAAATGACTCGCCCATTAAGACTCAGCTCGCCGACCGATCTGACTTGGAGTGCTTCAAGGAGTGCGCCAATAATGAGGACCAGAAATCACCCGGTTACCCGGACGGACCAATGGCCATCTATGACAATGTTTTCCTATATTCGGAACCTACGATGAGTGAGGCGTCTCAATTTGACGTGGTAATCAACGTGGCCAAAGAGGTTAAAAATCCCTTTGACGCTCCTGCCCACGTCCGCCAACCTTCGTGCGGAAGCCCATTTCCCGAAACAGCCACTTCAACTGCCAGCTTTGCAACAGCTTTTGAGTTTCAGCCCTACGACGACACTTGGTCGCCTTCGACGCCTCGCACGCCCAAAGCAGCTCCGCTGAAGAGACCAGAATACCTTCACGTACCGTGGGACCACAATACTGACATTGCGTCTGATCTTGAGCGCCTGTGTGAGGTTATCGACAGCCGTACCAGGGAAGGCAAGAAGGTGCTGGTTCATTGTCAACAAGGAGCCAGCCGGTCAGCCAGCCTCATCATCGCCTACGGGCTTTACCGAAATCCGGAACTGAGCGTCAACGATGCTTATTACGCGGCGCAAGCCAAAAGTCGTTGGATCAGCCCGAATATGAAACTTATGTACTCGCTACAAGATTTTCACAAGCAACTGACCATGAAGCGACTGTCGCCGCCGTCGGCTTATCGGCCGAAGGCTGGCCGAAGCCCGACCAAGCACAGGCTTACCCTGTCGGTAGACGCCTTGGACGTATCGAAGGAGCCACGGACCGCTCCATTACCTGGAGAAGGCGAAAGGATGAGCGACGGCTATTGCTCGGCGCGCCGGAGTTGCTCGATATCGGAAAGCCAAACCGTCTCTCCAGGCCCCGCCTCCGCCCCTTTGACCTATTCGTGGAGCGGCGGCGTGGAGGCGTCTCCGTCGCTGGATGATGTGAGGCAGGACTTGCCGTTACGATCTGAACAAGCGAGCCACAATGGATTCAACGAAATCCGAAACGACGCACCGGAGCAAGTAGTTGCGACGACTGCCTCGTTACCCAGCCGCTATCGCCAACTCACTTTTCTACCTGAGTTGCCACCGCAAAGGGAAGATGGTATGGACAGAGAGATGACTGTAGCATCTTCTTACCCCGACGACGAGGCTCTCATGTCGCCCCGAGCCGAAGCCATGACGGGCCACCCTATTCACAGCTTTTCCGACGTGGCCGATTTTCGGTTCATGGAAAGCCCGGCCACACCAGCTGCCAACCTGTTCTCGCCGAGAGAAGCCCTATTCTCGACGAATCCCCTCTCTCTATTCGGAAGAGTCACTACTTTCGGTCGGCCCTTGCAAAAGGCCGACCCACGAAGCCCTCCGGCTCGGGGCGAGGCACCCATTACTCGTTCCATCGACGACGTCCTGTGAGACTTGTTGGTTGCAGGCAACGAAGATGTATCTCTCGGTGGTCGAATGTCGGAAATTGCCGCCAAGGCGGTATCGAATGGCTTGCCGCTAAATGTTGTTCATTATTACGAGGCATGAGATGGACGCGTTATCATTCATCAGCCGGGAGCCGAGCTCCTTTGACCCATTTCTTTACGTTTCCTAGGGTCTCCCTGTTATATTTTCCTTTGTACCGTTTATCGTCCTGTCACGACGGGTTATTGATGTTTTGCGAGAAGCCGTCGGAACAGGATACCCAAGAGAGGGTTTGGAGTGGGCGCGGAAATGAGCTTTCATGCGCCAGCGATTTGTTGAGGACCCCCCCGGTCACGGAGTATCGCGTGGGCAGGACAAAAACATCATATATGTACAGCAAGAGCGGGATTAATGAGCATATCCAAAGAAGATATGATGAGATGAGGCATATCTTGATGAGTGTGATGTCTTTTTTTCGATGGTGATTCAAGTCGTCTATCTATCTGCGTAACAACGTCTATCTAGTTATGCGAATGCTGAGCGCCGTCAAGACTTCTTCTTGTCAGCCAGACGTCCGGCAGCCTCGACAGCCATCTTCTCCCTCCGGGCGATGGCGGCCTCGACACCGATGCCACCGAAGACGAGGGCGACGCCGAGCCACTGCATGCGGGAGAGGCGGTGACCGAAGGCGACGACGGAGAGGATCATGGTGAACATCTTGCGGGTGACGGTGATTGTGACGAGGAGAACGGAGGAGAAGGTTGAGAGGGTGTAGACTGTTTTGTGTCAGGGGGGGGGAGTTTGTTTATGTTGGTTAATCGATATATCACGTATATATGCGCATAACTCAAAAGGGGGGAGGAGAGGCGAAGGGGGGGGGGGGGGGGGGGGAAACACAGGGCGGAAACCACCCCAAAAAAAAAAAACAACCCACACAAACAAAAAAAAAAAAAACAAAAAAACAGCTAACAACAGAAAGAAGAA
>PDHQ01000038.1:134738-224272 GCA_003339415.1 Ophiocordyceps camponoti-saundersi (nom. inval.)
GGGGGGGGGGGGGGGGGGGGTAGTGGGGTGGGGGGGGGGAGGGGGGGGGGGGGGGGGGGGGGGGGGGGGGGGGGGGGGGGGGGGGGGGGGGGGGGGGGGGAGAAGAGGGGAGAGGAGGAAGCGAGATGGGCGACAAGGTGAGGAAGAGAAACGAGTCGGCGTGAAGGGAATCTTGATGAGAGGGGGAGAGGCGGAGGAGGAGGAAGAGAGAGAGGGAGGGAGAGAGAGAAGAGAGGAGGAAGAGGAGGAGGAAGAAGAGGAGGAGAGAGAGAGAGAGAGAGAGAGAGGATGGTCGAAAAGCGCAGGGAAGAAAGGCGAGAAAAAGGTGAAGGAGGGAAAAAAAAAAGCGCCGCGGAGGCGCCAGGTCAGACCCAGAAGAACAGTGGGTTAGGACTGGCTGTGGGCTAGACGGATACTTTGTGACTATCACGGCTTAGTCTTTATCTGCATGGGGAGCTGATACAGTCAAAGTATCCTGCACACTCAGGGCCACGCCGTGCCACGCAGCGCCAAGCAGGGTCGCAGTCTCGCAGAGCGACAGAGGTACCTGCCGGGCAAAGCTGTCAAAGGGCAGCAGCAGCTCCCGCGCTCGCGGCAGCCGGCCCCCAACGTTTTAGGGGCCTTCGCCATGATTCTACAGTGGCACTCGTCGGGGGGAATCAGCTGATCTTCATGCCCGCGAACGTGAAGGCTGAATGTTATGCCCGCAGCCTACCTAAAGGCCCCTTGGGGGATAGGGATGGCTATGGATTGGCCGTACATACATACCTACCTATCTACATACTACATATAGGTAGGTAGGATTAGGAGTCTGTCTGTATGTACAGTGGCTTTATATATGGATAAATGGATGAATGGATGGATGGATATGGATGCCGGTATCAATGGTCAAGAAGGATGCATGCCTCCTTGTTGGACATTGCACATTGACATGCATGACTGGAAGCAGCACCTTCGCTATTTTCCTCCTCGCTCGCTAAGGCGTGGCGCTCCTCCGATGACTCACTCTTCTTCCTCCATACATACATACATACACCAGGTGCTGAGCATCGACTGGCCCGAACGCAGCTACAACCTACTACCTACCTACCTACCACCTTGCCTTACTACCTACCCACCCAATGCTAACATGCCCGCTACTACACACGACTTGCTGAGCAGCGCGGGCATCTGCCGTGAGCCATCTACCGTGAGCCGTCTGCGCCTGTTTGCCCGGCTCAAAAGGCTGCTCTATCGGTAGCACGTCGTTATCCTGACTCATGGCCCGACGGCCCATGTGGCAAACCGCGCAGCAGAGCTTGCTGCTGTGCGACCACGTATGCGGCCTGTTTGCCCAGACCTCAGCTCTTGGCTCCCATGGCTACAGGACATGCGTCCCATCACCGTTGGCGCAGTCGTGGCTCGTGCTCAAGCCAGAAGTTCTTACATGCCCTGTGGCCCCAGTGATCTACCCACCATTCCCCGAAGCTGTCTTCCACCTCAAAGTCGACCTTGACGATCCTCTCGTCTCTCTTGAGGCCGCATATTACACAAGCCGAGGGAGCTGTCGGCACCATCTTGGCCGTATGAACCTGCATTTTGTCGCTCAGCTCGGGCATCTTGAGCTTCGCTTCGTTGCAAGAGTTGGCCGTGGCGACGGCCGCCCGTAGCCGGCCGGCATGTTCTCGCCATGAGCCCACCACTTCGGCCGCTTCCCGATCCTCCCGTGCGGTTTGTGTCTTGTCCACTCCTGCGAGCTTCATGCCCTTGCTGCCTACCGCCGACAAGGACATGCCCTTTGCGAGCAACTTGTCTCTTTGCCACCTGTACTTTCGACCGGCCAGCACCCGTGCCGCCGTAGTTGCCAGGAGGATATAGCAATGCAGGAATTGAGCGACTTTGGGCTTCATAAGGATCTGCTGCTTTACAGACGCACTCTGGCTCATGAGTGGCTTGAACAAGAGGTTTCCTGAGCTGAAGAGCTCGGGAAACGTCGACAATATCACCCATGGTGGCGGCACGTTGGTTGGCGGAACCTTATTGCTGGAGTCTGCCGCCAATGGCTTGCCGCTATCCTCGGCATCCCATACCCAACCATCCGGTGATTGCTCTCTGACGATTGCTGGCCCTGCGGAAGGCGGGGGAGCGGGTTGGTCGTCCCATGCAGCCCAGTCGCCGTCTCCGTCCTCAACGGTCGTTTTGGTAATTCCAGTTGCAACTGATGAGGCCAGTGGCTTACTGCTGCTGCTCGCCAAGTGGGAGCTGGTCATATCTGACATGTCGTTCAGGAGGTCTAACGCTGAGCTTGGCTTTTGTGTTGATGAGTTTGATGAGAGAAGCTGCGGCAATGCTCCAAAACTCAGGATCTCCGGTTTTCTTTCAGTGACCTCTTGCCGGGCACTCCGACGGGGAGCTAGTTCTTCTTCCAGCGCGAGGAGATCAAGGGATGGGGCAGTAGTAGTGGTCACGGAAGGCTGTGTGGCAGAGGTGAAGTCGCCAAAGTCATCATCGTCATCTATAATGTCTGCCGTTTGGAGCTCAAAGTCGTCGACGTCAAAGAGCACGTTGGGGGAGGCCAAAGCTGCCTTGGTCTGCGCTTTCGGCCTCGTTGTGTCCAGCACGAGAGGCAACTTCTTCCCGGCAACTTGACTGACGGCATTTCCAGTCAGCGGTGGTTGTTTGGCCTTGGAAACAGCAGCTGGCGTGATGACGGCCGGTGCCGGTTCGGCCGTCTCAAAGTCTCCCCATCCATCGTCGTCGTCTGTAGTTGCAGACGGCTGCGCCACATCGCTGATGAGAGTCGTCCTTTGTTCTTGACCGGTGCTCTCTGAGGGTTTGCTGAACTCGGCAAATAAGTCTGCCGACATGGTCTCTTCCGCTGGGGCAAAGAGGTTCGGTTTCCTTGGCACCACGATATGGCCGAGGCGGTCCGGCCAGAGTCAAAAGACAGTGTTGGGAGAGCGGGTGAGCTACTGTAGTATGTATGACGGCACCGTTGCGCTCGCTACCCTACACCGATTTGCGACCAACTACGGAGTAAACAAGGCTGATTAAGCCGATCAAATAGCATTCACTGGGGCCTGGGGGTGCCCTAATTTCGGAAAGACGTGCATTTTTCTTCCAACAACTCTGAGATACGTATGTATGTATGTTGGAATAACGCGTCACCAAGGCCGGCCGTTGATTCTAAAGATGGCTTTGTGCCCTGTCTGTTGACTTTAACACACCCCTGCAGTTGCGAGGAAAGAGACCCCAACAAGCTTCTCACCGCACATCACCTGTAAGGCTGTAGTACACCTTAGATGCTGATATATGTACATACAAGTCTTCCACGACCTGGTTTGACCAGTACCATGGGGGATTTCAACCCCTGAATAGAAAGGGAATCGTGCAAGTCTCGGGTCACTCAGTTGAATCGAGCTTAAAGGATCTGCATGAGGCTCAACAGCGTTGCCTTTACAGATAGGGTCTGCGTGGAGAGCTTCATCCACGGCTTGAGGAACCGTTATCCCTCCTTCGCTCAGACCATCACTCACGACATCGAGCAGGTCGGGAGGGCTGAGCGGCCAAAGATGCCCACATTCTTCGACGTCCTGCGAGAATTCAGGAGGGCAAACTACAGGGCCCCAAAGACCGAGAGGAAGGCAGCGTTGGTGACTCACGATCTTGAGATTCAGACCTGGGAGAACACTCTTGAAAATAGGGATCGAAACGGCAGAACAACGTCTTCTTCCTCTGCCGGAACAAGGACTCAGGGGGAGGCCCTAGGCCGCCGGAACGCTCAGGAATGCATCTGGTGTGGCCGATGGCATCTTCAAGGGTTCATTGCACGATTCCCTTTACAACTCTGATTCTTCTTTAAAGAGATACCTACGATCAGTTCACTCTTCGCAGGTCACTCTTGATCAACCCGGTACCGATCTCATTACACGATTCACCAAGGTTTGGGACAAATCGACTTTGTATACTGGTGAACCGTATGACCTCCTGGACGACAAGGTCCGCATTATGATTAATACTTACTATACCTTGGAGATTTATCCGTCTTATTTCTATGCTATCTCCCCCCGGATACTAAGTGGACGGGCACGTATCTATTATCTTAACCATATCTAAACTCTGCCTTTCCGGGATATCTACCTTTAGCTTAAACGGCACTTCGACATCGATATTAACCGCTCACATTATTACATCGACTGGACATCGACCACATATCAGACGGTTCGCGGATAGCAAGCCGCACGAGGCTCTTCAGAAACCCTTCGACAAGCTGGACCTCTGTCAACGGGCCCTTGGCCCAGATTTTGCCGGAACTGCCCAGTTGCAAACTACCGTTATTAACGCTTGCCGTGGTGTTCCGGACCTTAAGTTTGCTTTGTTCCCGGTCAATCTCTTGAGTAGAGTGGACACAGACGAACATTGAGATTCGCAGGAACCTACCTTGACTAGTACTCTTCTGTCAATTCTTGTGCGCACACTACGAAGCTTAACTAACACTGGCCGAACAAGGAGCGAGTCCCCTATTAATTAGGATACGCTGGAGCTCCTGCGTCAGGAGTATAAATGGTTCGTCTCTCTTCTATAACGTTATAGCCTCGTCGTTGTTATCGTCGTCTAGGCCCCCAACATCTCTCTGCCGCTGTCCAGGTCCTCGAATTTCTTGAAAGCTCTCAGGACCCCTCAATCGCCTTCGATGGTCATGATCCCTCGACTGTGGCTATGTCAGATGCCTTGTTTGGTGACAATCACGACTGCAAGAGCACAGGGGGCTTCATTATCCGAGTCTTCGGGGGGTTTGGTCTCGTACAAATCCGGGAAGTAAGACATCGTGACGACTTCGTCCACAGGGACGAGTTTCTGGACCTCTCTCACGTGGTCAAAGAAGTCAGGGCCATGAAGAGGCTCTGCAGCGAGGTGGAATTTGTGCTATCTGAAGAGATGACAATCTTCTGCGATCACCTCTAAACGAGCAGGATTATTACGGAAGAGAACCTGAAGCTAAAGACCAAGCTTCTGCACGTTAGTATCCACTCGCACTGGCTGCGGCAGGAGGCTAACGGCAGAAGCCATCGACACCCTCGTTTTTGAGGTTTCCTACGATCGGTCACTTCTGTCTATCTTCTGGCCCTGACAACGCTGAAAAAGTTGATGATACCCGCCTCATGCTCATCAGAACGGGCACGCAGAGAGGTCAAGGGAGATCGTCACCCACACAACGAGCTATCTGCTAGCTCAATCAGGGTTTCCCCATACGACGTGGCCAACGGCTGTGCAAATGGCCATCTACCACCTCAACCGGACCCCTCGGAAGGTCGATGGGGGAACGATTAAAAAGAGGCTACGATGGTTGAAGGCTCACAACCCGGCCATAACAGCCCATTAAACCGACTCCAATTCGGGCTCTCATCGCCATAAGGGTTTCCGACAAACTATACCGTCGGCATAAAGGCAATTCGGACAAACGAAACACTCCTTCAGAAAAGCTCGTTCCTAAAAAAGGACGGAGAATTGCGACTTTGCGTGGATTACCGGGGACTCAACAAAAGTAACGACCAAGAATCGTTACCCTCTCCCCCTGATTTCGGAGATCATGGACCAGCGCCATAGTCTTGCCGAAAATTGACCTTTGCCACACATACCACCGCATCCGCATCAAACCTGGAGACGAATGGAAGACCGCCTTTCGCTCTTGATACGGTCATTTTGAATATCTAGATATTCCTTTTAGCCTCACAGATGCTCCAGCAACTTTCCAACGCTGTATCGACAGGGCTTTAGGAGCCTTGGTTGATTCAAGCACTGGTAGACGGGACGCTGGAAAGTTTCCATCTCGCTTCGGGACTCTAACGGCCCAGAAAAGATGCTGGTTCGTCTTTGCCCCGGGATACCACTGACCAGGCATGGCAGCAAACGATAATCCCATCAGACTTGGCATGCCAACCCCTTGGTAACAGAACAGATTGAACTGTCCCCTGACTCCCGCGAATAGTGGTTTAAATTATCAGGTCCTACCTCAGCTAACTAAGTAGCTAGGTTTAAGTTTACTATTTTTTTTCTTCTTTTATTTATTTATTACTTTCTTAATCAAGCTATTTTCTTATAACAAAAGTATCAACTATACTAGAATCAGAGCTTCTTTTAGATAAAAAGAATAAAAAGTAATAAGAATTAAATAGATAATTATATTAATATTTAAAAAAAATATAATACTAGATATTTAATAAAAAACTTATAAGTTATGTATAATATTAATATTGTAAGATAAACATACTTGTATGCTTTCTCTGCCTTGGGTAGTAGTTTTATGTAGTTTATTAAATTAATCCCATTATTATATTTAAAAGCCTTTAAATGTTTACTTTTTTCCCATAGTCTTATAAAGGCGATTAAGAGAGAAGCACGC
The DNA here is from genome assembly GCA_003339415.1 of Ophiocordyceps camponoti-saundersi (nom. inval.). Classification (NCBI taxonomy): domain Eukaryota; kingdom Fungi; phylum Ascomycota; class Sordariomycetes; order Hypocreales; family Ophiocordycipitaceae; genus Ophiocordyceps; species Ophiocordyceps camponoti-saundersi. The sequence goes on from PDHQ01000038.1 coordinate 141,121, forward strand.
ACCAGTACGGATTACAGAGGTACATACAGTGCGACTGTCCGAATGCGCAGTGACCCCCAACGTTGACTTCGACTCACCTGACCAACTAAGCGGCAAACGATGAATGGAAGCCCGTCAGTCGATCACAGACTCCTCCTCATCCCCTGTCATTAGCCAGCATGAGGTCACTCGAGGAGACATTGTGAGTGGGCGCGCGAGTGCCATCGTGAGGATACTGGGCGAGGCTGACGCGACTCGAGTCCTCAGATCCAGATGGAAGACAACCGTCGACTGCGGCGACAGCCTCGCCGACTTACAGAAAGCCGTCAAGAACAATGGCTCCGCAAGTCCGTGTCTGACTGGGTGTCGGTCGGTGTGCTGGAAGGTGTGTCGGCCCCAGGCTCGCGCCATGGTGCCTGGCCGTTGACCACCTGATCGTCGCTTTACTTTGCAAGATGTTCATCCTGTCTACTCGCGCGGGCCTCGTACAGGCTCTCGAAGACGGCAGAAGGGACTATGATCAGCGCAGAAGCCACTTTCTCAACTTCATCGAGCACCCAGAGGCATTGGCCCAACTCGCAGTCGACCCGCTGACGGACGACCCGGAGGTGAGCCCAGGACGACGACTGCCGCAGATGCCCGAGGTCTCGCTGACGGCTGCGACAGTCCCCGTGGAATACGTTGCGTCAGGATGAGACGATGCGCAAGGAGATACAGCAGGACGTCCAGAGGCTCCCCAACGAAGTCAATTATCACCAGGACCATGTGCAGGCCTTGATCATCAACATCCTCTTCGTCTATTGCAAGGTCAATCCGAGTCGAGGGGGGTATCGTCAGGGCATGCACGAGCTCTTGGCTCCCATCGTGCACGTGATGGAGCAGGACGCCGTCGACCGAATTGCGACGGGAACCGACGCATCGTCGCTAGACGCGTCCATGCTCGTGGTTCTCGATTCGTCGTACGTCGAGCACGATGCTTACATGCTGTTTTCGCGGCTCATGGAGCACGCCGTCGTGTTTTACGAGCTCAAGGACGTCAGCACTCCTTCGAGATCGTGCGATGGCGCTCCCGAACAGCGGTCGACCATTGTCGACAAGAGCAGATTCATCCATGAGGTCTGTTTGCGCAGTGTGGACGAGGAGCTCGCCACGCACCTCGTAGACATGGAGGTGCTGCCACAGATATTCCTCATGTAAGTGGCGTTACCGCATCGACTGCTGCTGTACTGGCGCCTGAACCGCGACGCAGCCGCTGGATCCGCCTGCTTTTTAGTCGAGAATTTCCCTTGGACCAGGTCTTATTCCTCTGGGACACCATCTTCGCTGTCGACCCTACTCTTCAACTGATAGACTTCATCTGCTGTGCCATGCTGCTTCGCATCCGCTGGCAATGTGAGTTGTCGCCGAGATTCAGCAAGTGCAGTTTTACCTGACGCCGATGCAGTGTTGGAAGCAGATTATGCAGTTTGTCTGCAGCTCGTCTTGAAGTATCCCCAACCAGCGGCGCCACACGGACCGCACACGTTCGTCGACGACGCAATCTACCTCGAGGCCCATACGGATGCGTCAGGGGGAAGTGCCTTGATAAAAAAATATAGCGGCAGGGAGCCAGACGCTCTGAGTCCGTCTCAGCGCGCTTCTCGGGCGAGAACACCGAGTCGTCAGACGTCGGGGTCTCCTCGACGGAGAACGTACGGCGGCAGATCGCCGCTTACATCACCGCCACGGTTCTTGCAACATCCAGGCGGGGTGGAATCGCTGTTTCAGGGCGCGGCCAAGAGCGCCAAAGGTGTCCTGGAGCGTGGGGAAAAGTTGGGCCTAAACAGTGCCGTGCGAGATGCGGTAGGGGAGATTCGGCGCAACGTACAGATGTTCAACGAGTCTCGACAAACAAGCAAATCACCGAGGAGCGCTCATGAGGACGAGGCGGCAGCAGGAGCTCTCGCGGCCATGGAGAGACGCAACAAGCAACTGGCAGCACTTCTGGAAGAGACGGTAGCGAGCCTCAAAGGCATTTCCATGTCGACTCTGGAGGACAAGAGCAAGAGCCTAGATGCAATCGAGCTGGCGGCAGCCAAGGTCCAGTTCGTTCAGCTGTACCTGAGCGATCCGTCTATGGAGATGGCGCCGGCCGAAGTCGCAGACGAGCCGGAAGAAGTCGAAGAGGCAAAGAGCAAAGCAACAGCCATCGACACGACGAAACAGGCAGCAGACAGCGACGGCGACGACGACGACGACACGGGCAAGGCGGAAACGACACAGTCAGAGAGCCAAGACTCGAGAAGCGAGCCGTCACGGCCAGCGGCGCCGATGCCTACGCGTTCTACGCTCGCCCAGTCGTCCTTTTCGTGGATGCTAGAGCCCGACCTACCGAGCCGCAGGCCGCAGGCGGCGCCGGGTAGCAAACATGGCACGGCGCAGCACAGGAAGCGGCCTTCGAGCAATGCCAGCCGGGACCGGAACGCGTTCCTATTTGGCGAGGGTACGATGGAGAAACAATCGACTGAAGATGAGATTTTCGGCTTGGAACCGATCAACAACAAGGCTAAAGACCAGGCGTGATATATTTGGGTTCGACGTACATACATACGTACTCCGTACATATGCAGTTATGTAGTAGGTAGGTATGTACCTAGGTATGTATGCATACACTCCGTACTCGGCACACACATTGTGTACTGACTACCTGCATGAGTATCCATCAGTCCGTCTGTGAATAGAATTGGCGTGACGGAGGAGGCGGGAGAACCGTTGAGGCTCGAATTGTCTTGTCTCATCTCGGTTGTCTAAATGGCTGAAAACGACGTCATCCTGGCGTGGCGGACAGTCTAACTTACTAATAACTTAATAAGGTAGCTTAAAAGCTAAGGTTAAAGTAAGGGAGGGGGTGGCTGGGCTGGTGTACCGGGTAGCCGGGCCCCGCTCGGAACCGAGACAGGAGAGAGACACAGAGAGAGAGAGACAGAGACACGGAGATGGAGGTGGGAAACTATCCAGGAAAGGCGAAGAAAGTCTGACATTTTAGAGTGATTTTGAGGTTAAAAAAAAAAAAAATCACGTGAGGAGGTCGTAACCGTAACGGTCTTGTTGATGCTGTCATAAGTCATAAATGACGTAGTGAATAGTACACACATATGGACATTGCCACGACATGCAAGTAATTCTTGCGGTAGGAGTTTTGCATCTTACCTTGTCATCAGTCATGGATGGATGATGGGGGGTAAGGTAATGTACATAGGTCACGGGTAACATGCATCTTTCTGTGTGCATGCAGATAATAAATGGCCCTTGTCCAGCCACCACGAGGCTCGTGGCATGTCTGTGCTGCCGGACCGAGCCGGTTAAAAAAAAAAAAGCGTGCTCGCTGTCTCGGAAGCAGTGGATAGAAGAGCCAAGAGATGAGCGCGAATAAAAAAAAAAGGTACCAGGAACAAGGCACAAGCGAAGTCAAAAGCTGGGTAAAAGGCGTTGTATAGCAGTATCCGCGCATTGCCAGCCACGGAAGGGATTGTGCATTGTTTTCCTTCTTCCCTGTTATGCTTTGCCTTTTTCACATTCACCTTTTTCTTCTTGCTCTCACCGCGATAGCCGAGCGTGGAGATGACTTGCGGATGAGTGAATGGATACATAGCTGACAGCGGCGGCGTAGCTTACATGCTGGGTAGTCGGGTAGCATGGCCCAGGTAGAGAGATAGACCTTCACCTACCAGCTACCTGGCCAGGCTAGATAGCGCTGTGGGGGCGGAAACAAAGACGGCCTTTGCCATAGACGGCTTCGGTTCAGGTCCCATTTCGCGGGCGGGCCCCCCCCGGACTGGCCGGCGGGTTGAAAAGGATGATGTGGATGAACAAGCAAGGCTGGCTTGGTTATAATAGACTCATTTTCGTTTCACCACGCGCCCCCTTTTCCCCCTTTTTTCTCATTTCTAAGAGAGAGTCATTTCTAAGAGAGAGAGGGAGAGAGAGAGAGAAAGAGAGAGGGAGAGGGAGAGAGACTGTGATTAAGCCTCAGCCCTTTTCGTCAATTCCCTTGTTTCCTTGGATGCAACAGTCAACAATGGCTGCGTCGCCTCAGAGAAGAGGCTTCCTGCCGTCGGCAGTATCGTTCGCATCGCTTAGAAAGGGCCACTCGCGCTTCTCTAAGGCGCTGCCGTCCATTCCAGTGGAGGAACATGATGAGGCGAACGGCGGCGGCAACAGCAGCAGCAGCAGAAGCGATAGCAACAGCAGCAGCAGCAGCAGCGGCAGAGGCGCGACACGCAAGTCAGAAAAGGCTGGGAGACCTACGCCCCCGTGGCGATCGCCGACGTACACGCTGTCGAGCCTACTGTCAGTGTCAGCGTCGTCACCGCCGCCGCCGCCCCTGTCCAGCCCCCCCCATCAGCCTCATCATCAGCCCCGCGCCGCTGCCGCCGTGACTTCTACTACTACTCCTACTACTCCTACCACTACTGCTGCTCCTGCAAAGCCTGCCCCGCAGCAATCGCCGACGGTGGAAAACAAAACTCTACCACCGACTCCCTCCACCTCTCCGAGACTCGAGATTTGGCGTCGCCGTTCGCCCAAGTTAGAGAGCCTTTCTCTTAGCCACAGCAGCCGAGGCGGCTCAACGGCGACATCCTCGTCTGCTGCCGAGGAGGACCAATCTCCCCCGCCTTCGCCTCATGCAGGCCCGGACGCCGTGACGTCGCCGCCCGGTCGGCCTGCCGTCGCCCTGTTGAAGAAAAAGAAGAAGAAGAAGGAGAAGAAGGAGAAGAATTCTCCGTTGCCGCCGACGCCGACGGCGGAAAACCAAGCCATGGGAAACGAATCCTCCAAGCTCAACTTGGTCAAGAAAACGCTGCACCGTCGTCGCTCCCAAGATGTCAAGACAAAGTCCAAGACGGATAACAACAACCTTCTTCGCCTGGCCGCCCAGCGTCCGCCGACGCCCGAGTATGGCATCGAAGACGCCGCGGCCGCGCCCGCCGACGACACCACGACGTTTGTCTCCCCCGTATCTCCCGCGCCTTCGGAGTCGCCTCGGGCGCTCGAGGCCGTCAAAGCTTCGTCGTCGTCGTCGTCGTCGCCGCCCCCGCCCCCGCATGTCGTGTCGAGAAAGCCCTTACCATCGTCTAACCCCAGCCTCGATGCACTCGTCGGCCTGGACGGCGCTGCCCTCCACTCGCCGCCGCCGCCGCCTTCTCCCCACGGACGAGGCTGGTCCTTCCGAGGCTCCGACTCGACGGAATCCGTCGGCTTCGCCGGCCCGCGCAGCGTATCCTCTCGCCTCGACCTCCAGCGACAAGACACGGAACGGCCCCGTCGCACGACCATGGACGGCGACCCGAGGCTGGTTCAGTCCGAGACACAGGGTCTGCTCTTTAGAGGTCGTGACGGCACCTTGTACCCGGAGATGAAGGTGACTCGGGAGCCGCACGAGTCGGCCTCTTACTTTCCCATCCAGACCGACAGGATCCTGGAGCCGGGCGCCATCATCCCCGCCGGCCCGCTCAAGGAATCCCACTACAGCTGCTACCAGGGCCACCGGACGATGAACCGTCGGTCGAACAAGAACTATCCGCTCACGTGCCAGACGTGCGACAAGGCCGATACTGAAGATCGTTGGGCCTGCATCTTTTGCAACCTCCGCATCTGCGAGACATGCATGCGGGCCCTCAACGGCCATCACCGGGTCTTGCGCCGCCTGGTGGATGAGCTCGCGCTCAACACGCCGCTTAGTTTGTCGTCCATGTCGAGACCTGGCTCAGCCCTGGGGATGCCGCTTACCAAGGCCTTTTAAAATTATAGCAGACGACGGCACTTTTGTTTCTTTCCTTCTGTCCTCTTCTTCTTCCTCTTCTTCCTCTTCTTCTCCTCCTCCTTCTTCTTAACGAACGTCTACGCCATACCTCTCACTTATCCCGTTCCCTTCCCTCCCTCTCTTCTTTGTCACCCCCTCCCACCCCCTTCGGTCTTCTTCTTTTCATCCGTACAAACTTGTCTTGCATTTCTTTGATGTTTTTCTCTGTTTTGTTTTTGTTTTTTTTTGTTTCCCGGCGCACGGCGGAGGAGAGGAACTTGGCGGATCGGGGAACGTCGATTAGTCTGTTGTGTTGGCAATACATAGGATACGCCCCCGAGGGGGAGAGAAACAGGCTGTGACTGTGCGAGAGTCGCAAGAAAAAGAAAAGAAGAAGAAAAGAAAACAACACAAAAAAAACACGATGATTTCTTGTTGACAGCCGAGAGCGAGAGGATCGTGAGAGATACGACGGAGGAGGATATAGGATGATGCGCACGGGGGGTTGAGGTGAAAGCAGTTGTTATATACGATGTTGAAAGCCTGCTTTACCCCGGAAGAGGTTTGAGGGATAGGATAGGGGTGGAGGATGGATGGAAAGGGGGGATAAGGTGAGAGGAGAGCAGAGTGAAGACAGATGCTTTTCTGGATGGATGGGGGGAGGAAGTTGAGAGAATTAATTACGTTGATTAATGGATGGATACCCGATCTGGACGAGGGATCGCCAGGTACCTACCTACCTACCTCTACCTACTATGTATGCTTGTGGCGACGATATGTGTGTGAGCGTGGTAGGTCGTGATGGTGGTGATGGTGATGGTGGTAGTGGATATGGGGTATTGAAACAAGCCAAGGGGAGGAAGGAGTTCGGGGGTTCTTCCGCCATGGTCGGATCCGAAGCGTTTTTGTTTGGTGCAGGTACCTTGCTCACGAGTCACCGTACAGCCACTGTATAGGCTGTATGTACATACATACATTGTTGGTCAGCGGCGATTGAAGGTGCCTCCCTCCTCCTCCTCCTTCTCCTCCTCCTCCTCCTCCTCCTCACAGTCATCTCTGATCTTCACTCACTCACTCACTCTCTTTCTCTTTCACTTTCTACATCACCCACTCGTTCACTCACTCGCTCATTTACTCACTGACTCACCCTCCTCACCCTCTCCCGTCTCTCTCTCGTCTCCCGTCAAAAAACCACATGCTCGCCAATGTCGTCGCTCCAGCGGACCCGATCGCAGCGCAAGGCTCCGGGATCGCTACCCGTCGAGCCGAGCTCTCATAGCCGACTACCGGTGAAGCCTGCTTTGATGACGACGACGACGACGACGACTGCGAGCGGCTCTCGCGCGAGGCCCGTTTCCGCCGTTCTCGAGCGTCGTCCGACCACCACAACAACATCGACAACATCTTCAACTACACGAATTCGGTCGGGCGGCGCGAGACCCTTGTCTGCCCTGCTAGATCACCGCTCTTCGTCGTCGACGCCGAGTCAAGGCTCGCTGGGTCGATCCTCTTCGACGAGGGTGCCGTCATCCGGTATCGGGGCGGAACAGAGACGCGTGCCGCCTACGCATACGCGTGCTAAGAGCATTGCTACCGCGGGGTGGGCTGCTCCCTCTCCGGGCGAGAACAAGGCTTCGGCGACGGCGACGACGTCTTCTGTTTCGTGGCATCAGCAGCATCAGCAGCAAAGGCCACGACCGGCTTTTTCGACCTTGCAGCAGCACTACACGCCAGCGAAGAAGGCAGCGAGCAAACCTTTGACGTCGACCTTTCTCGCGCCCCCTTCCCCCTCGAAACTGCCAGCCAACGTAGCGGCGTCGGCTCAAGTGCAAAGGCTACAGACGGAACTTCTGCAGCTTCACCTCCTGCATCGCGATGCGGCGAGCGTGCAAGATCAATGGCACGACAGCGCCAGAGAGAAGCTGGGTCGAAGGTTCGTCGCACTGGGCAAGGCGAGCAGAGCCGTTGCGGAGAGGGAGGCCGTCGTGGACCGACATCACAACTTGGATGCGCTCGGTCGATGGCGTCAGGCCGGTTGTCTCGAGGAGTGGCTTCAGATCCTGGGCCATGTCCTCGATGGTCTTTGGACCTTGACTGGATCTTCCGGAGGTCGATTTCGTCGGATGGAGCGCGACTTTGACCGTTGGGCCGACGGCTTGCGTCGCATCGAGGCGGCTAGGAGGGCTGACGATGGTGACAGTGACTATGCCCTCGTCGGCTTCCTCGACGAAGAGCTGGATGCTTCGTGGAAGGATGACTGCGCCGTCTTGACGAATCGCTTGCTGGCGTGGCAGGATCAGCTGTCATTGCTGACGGATATTGAATCTTTGACCGACGACGACAACGACGATGCGAGACCGACGTCGGGCCTGGAGCGGATGCTCATGGGTGCGAGGAGCCTCTTGCGCTGTATGCTTGCTGAGTTGCGCGCCATGGATGATATTGAGCGGGAGGCGCGGATGAGGGAGGTTGAATGGGTTTCGCGCATGAATGAAGCTAATGATGATGACGATGATGACGAAACTGATGCCGATGCTGATGACGATGACGATACCCCGGGAGGAGTAGCTGTTTGGAGGGTTTTGTAGGAGTCGGCAAGTTCGGAGCTTGCATGAAGAAATGGAGTCACACGAAGATGAGACAGGGAGTGGCAGATTCGGGTGCGACGTCTATAAACCCGAGTAGATTTTCTTCCATAACTCAATGATGGAGAGGACCTATCTATCTAGCATAACAATATGAAAAGATCCTGGGCGGCGCGCTCTTTCGCCGCTTGTTGGAAAATACCTTTTTCTTCCCCCCACCTTCCCCCTCGCCCTTCAGCATGTCGAAAAGAATGTCTACAAAAAGGCCTTTCTCGGAAAGGCGACGCCCTCGACGGCAGCCTCGTCGACGAACCAGCTGCAGCGGTCGCCGGCGGCGGCGTTGACGAGGTTGCAGGGGAGCTGTTCATCGGGGGAGTCGAAGATGGCTTTCATAACCTCCTTCTTGCCGGCGCCCGTAGCGATGAAGGCGAGGCGAATAGCGTGGGTGACGACGGGAAGCGTGAGCGTGATCCGACACGGCGGCGGCTTGGGCGAGTCCTCGATGGGAGCGACCCACGCGTCCGTCTCCCTCAGGAGCGCATGTCCCGGAAAGAGCGAGCACGTGTGACCGTCCGGCCCGCAGCCTAAAAGGACGAGGTCGAAGATGGGCAGGCGGACGGAATCGCGGCTTGCGAAGCTGGATACCAGCGTCTGCTCGTAGGCGTCTGCTAGCGATTGGGTGCCCTGGTCGAGAAGGTTGGTGTCTATGGGGTGGATCTTGGGTTGTGGGAGGTCAAGGGCGGATAGTTTGTCGAGGAGCTCGGTTTTGACCAGGGCGTAGTTTGATTCCTTGTCGTCGAGGGGTACGGCTCTTTCATCTGCGAAGAAGATTTCCCATTTTGAGAAGTCGATGTCCTTCTTTTTGCTGCCGTCCGCTAGCAAGGCTGTTGCCAACGTCTTGGGGAGCGACCCCCCCGATACGGCTACCTTGAAGACGCCGTGGCGCTCCAATGCCGCGTTCTGGCTTTGGAGTATGTATGTGCGGAGGGAGGGGGATAGGGCGTCGACGGTGGGGAAGGCGTAGAGGTTGGGCTGTGATTTCGGCATTTTTGGAAGGATGGTTTGTGTGATTTTGGTATGGGATCTTTGGATGAAGATGATGGCGATGATGATGGATGATGGGAATCTGTTTCGACGGATTTTTTTTTAGACTTTGCCTGTGTGGTTTCGGGGCTCTGTTCTTGTTTTATATAGGCAGTGATTCGAACGTAGAAGTGCGTGTATGTACGTTCCCTCACGAACGCACTGTGCCCTTCGCCTTTCTTCGGAGTCAGTCTTTTACAGGCCGTGCGTTTTTGACGGTGGCGTCGGTCAGTTTTTGGAGGAATTCGAAGTGAAGTAATGATGATGAAGGATGATGAAGGATGATGTTGAGGGATGATGATGATTGATGGGCTAGCCTTTAGGTAAGCATTCTTTCCAAGTTGCTTAGGTGATGTTTTTCTTTTACTTCCCTTCCTTCCCTTTCACGGTGTTGTATTCTTAGTGTTTTACAGCGGGGCATCTGGCATGCTTAGCTCATCATCATCATCAAAGCTGCTGCTGTTGGACCCCGAATTTGCCACTCCCCCCACTAAGCCGCCCACCTCGATCGATGAAGGCTGGTGAGAAAAGTCTTGGCCATCTTCGCATCGTCCTATTTTTGCTTCATTCACCCAACTAATCGGCTCATGCACGCGCCTGCACATGTATGTATGTACATACACACACTCTAAATCCATCTGTCTGTCTGCATGTATGTACATACAGTCCGTATACATACAGACATATCCGTACAGACATACAGACTCACATCTCTCTACATACGGATACACCAGGAAAATCAACGATTTCCCCCGTCCACTGCCTGCTCCAAATCCTCCTTTTTAAACCCTCCTCCACGGCTGGCTTTGTCCTTTCTACTTACTACGGCAGATCCATCCGTTCCATGTCAATCAATATTCACTCCCTTCTTCTCTCTCGTCCGGTCTAGACTCGACTCGTGTCGATAAATAGGCCCGGATCCTTGTCGCCCGCCTTGTGGCTCTCCGCATGCTACCTCTCGGACACCACCCCATCCATCATTCGATTTATATAACAGCCCCGTCGTCGCCCCGTCGTCGATCCCCATGGCCCTGATCGCCTTCTCTCGCCTCCTTCACTTTCTCCTCTCCAGCTTATGAGAAAGCAGGCCATGGAGGACCGAGAGGCCCGCCATGAGCAGCTGCTCGATCGTCGTGCCCAGCTCTCGCAAGGCCTCGCTAGCCTGCCTTACGATCTGATCCTCTACCTTGAACGCGCCGTCGTCCATTCCGATCTCGGATATCCCGATCTCGCAGCGGGCGATGCCTACCGTGCCTTGCTTCTAGCCGACGAGGTCGCCGATGATGCTTTCGAATATCACAGTCAAGCTTTGGAATCCCTTCACATGCGCGCCGGAATTCCCGTGCCCGACGTCCTCAATCATGGCAACTTACCGTCCATGTTGGCGCCTACTACCGTCGACTGCGGCGACGCTGAAGCTCGCCGTCTCGCCATAGTCGGGTCCATCCGTGCGTATCAGATCCTCTCGCTTAGCCTCTTGCTCTGCGGATGCCTCAAGAGCGCCTACAGCTTCTGCACCCGGGGCCTTGACGTGGCTCCCGACAATCGAGAGTTGATCAACACCAAGACGCATATCCAGACCGTGGCTCGTCGAAAGCTTCGTCGCCATGACGTCGACGACCTCGATCTTCTCCCCGATCGCGGCCTCGTTCGTCGAGAGGTCTATCCTTGGAACGACTTCGAACCAGATCGCTTCTCGCCCGAGTCTTTGGCCGCCCTAAACGCCCAACTGCGAGAAATGGCCCCCAAATGTGTCGTGCAGGTGGCGACGTTGCCCGTCCTGCTCGAGGGCGCGAGCGAGACTGACAGCTATGACATCATCCCCACCTGTCAGCAACTCGGTCTGTTCGCCCGTGACGACATCGCCCCGGGTGAGCCGGTCCTCAAGGAATACTCCCTCCTCACGGCCAACAATCGCCTTCAGGACCCGGCTTGCGACGCCTGTGGTGCCGAGCTTCCGCCGCTCGGTGAAGAGGAGAATTCGTCGGTGAGGTGCGAAGAATGTCACGACGTCGTCTTCTGCAGCAGCTACTGCCACGATGAAGCGCAGAGGTATTACCATCCGGCCGTGTGCGAAAAGGACGTTGATTCCATCGCAAAAGACCCGGCCGCTTCCGAGGCGGACGACGCGCTTTACCTCCTCCTCCTCGCCCGCGTCTTGGCCCTGGCCGCCCACCAGTCCGTCAACCCCCTCGAGCTCCGTCAGGTAAAGTTCCTCTGGGGCGACTTCGTACCGACGCGTTCCAACGACATCGACTCGGCGCCCAACGCCGGTCCCCCTCCCGAATGGACCCTCCCCTTCTCCTTCAAGTACAACATCGAGGCGCCGCTGCACCTGCTGGAGAGGATGGACGTCGACATCTTCGCTTCTCTGGCCGAGTACGACGCTTGGATCGTAAACACCCTCTACGCCAAATTCAGGGGCACCGCCTCCGCCAGGAAGAATTCCCGCGACGGTCGTCCCGACGTAGCTGCCGTTCATCCCTACTGGTGTCTCGCCAATCATGACTGCGATCCGAACGTCACCTGGGACTGGGCCGGACGAATGACTCTCTTCGCTCGTAAGGAGCGTGTGGACGTCGGCTACGATGGTGACGATGGTGATGATGGTGACGCCGGCGGCAAGAGATCCGCTGGGATTAAGCGCGGAGAAGAGATTCTCAATCACTACTGTGACGTCTCCCTCCCCGTCCAGCTGCGTAGGGAATGGGCGCTGGGCAGCTTGGGAGGCTGGTGCATGTGTCGTCGATGTAGGACCGAGGCAGCAGCGGGTAAAAGTTGAGTCTTGTAAGTTGTTTCTTCCATCTGGTTGTTTGTCCTTGTCTATGACTCTTGTAAGATAGTCGCTATAAAATCCTGTAATGACGCGCCTTGTGAGATACCAACTGAAGACACGGTGAAATCCTAAAAGGCAGTCAACGATGCTTTTCCCGTTCCCGCCTACACTGCATGTTCAGCGACACTTCATCAGGACAGCCACTACAAAGACAGCAGTAAACCATCGAAGAGTAGACAACAGAAGAGGGGAAAACGAGTAAATGAAGAAAATAGGAGGGGGAATCAACCTCCTCTCACAAACAATCCATTTCCCTGACTCCAACCGACCGAATAAAGGGGACCGGTGCAAAAACCATGCCCAGCTCATCACTCCAAACGATCCAACACAAAGGGGTAAGGGACCAAGAAACGAGCAATAGAAAAAAACAATAGAAAACAAAAGGGCCACCAAAAAGGCTTCAATCACCAGCCCGAACGGAACCGACCACAAAGAAAAAGGTGTGTAAAGGGGGGAAGAGGGAGACGAGAGAAACAAACAGGGCTTTCATTGGCCTGCCCCAGGCAGAGGCCTCGGCCCAACAATCTGCCTCCGTCCCGCCCCGATGCCCTGCGATCCGCGGTTCTGACTATCGCCGCCCGTGTATCCGGCCCACTGACCGACGTCCCAACGGCCACCGACGCCGTCCACGCCGTCCGACGAACGGGCCGCCTTGGCCGTCTCCTTCTGCGCCTCTTCCCACTCTCGCTGACGCTGTCTTTCGAGCTCCATTTCGCGCTCGAGGAGGGAGGATTTGGAAGTCGTCGGCCGACCGGTTGAAGAGGGGGCCGTGGCTGCCGTCGTCGCCGTCGTCGCCGTCATGGTCGACGTCGTCGTCCGGCTCGAGGGCGAAAAGGAGAGTCGTTTCGGCTCCGGCAACGGCCGGCTGCTGCTGCTGCGGTTGCTGGGGGGGCTTCGTACCTTGGGTGAAGTGATGGACGAGGAGGAGGACGTCGTCGGGTCGGGCAAAGGTCGGGGCGAAGACACGAGCTTCTTCTTTTCGTCGCTGTCGTTGCCCGGTGGCGTCTGGAGGACCTCGCGCTCGTCTCTCGACCAAGAATCGACGCGCGACTTGGGGCGACGATCGCCGACGGTGCGGCTGCCGGATCCGGTGCGTGAGAGACGCTCGCGTTCGTACTCGGCCTCGCGCTCGCGTGCCAAAGCCAGCTCCTTCTCGAGTTGCTTAACACGGCTGCCGGCCTCGTTTGCTTCGTCGTCGTCATCGTAGCCGTCGTCGTCGCCGCCGCCGCCGTCGCGTTCGGCGCGGTACTGGCTTAGGAACTGGCCGCGCAGTCGGTTGTCGTTGCGGCTCCTCACGCGCTGCCGCTCTTCTTCCAGCCGGGCCTGCGCTTCTTGTTCTTCCTGGCGACGCTTCTGCTCCGTTAGCTGCCACTGACGCTCCTGTTCGTCCCACTTGCGCTGTTCCTCTTCCGTCTTACGACGCTCTTCTTGACGCAGACGCTCCGTCTCCTCTTCCCATCTGCGCTCCTCCTCCCGCCTGGCCTCTTCTTCCTCGTCGGCGATGCGGCGGCGCTGCGAATCCTGGGCTTCCTGCCGGTCACGCTCCTCCGCCTCCTTACGGCGACGCTCCTTTTCCACCAGGCTCGGCACTTTAGGTCCCGCGACCGTGATCTGGCGGCGGCCGCCAAAGGAAATGCCCAGGTTGCCCTGGCTGGCACCGCCCATGTAGCCGTACTGTGAGATGTTCCAGGCCGGCGCCGTGGCTACCTCCTGGTCCTTCCGGCTCCAACTGCTGACCAGGCCGGGCGAACTGCTGCCGCCATTGGACGGACTCTTGGGCCGGGATTTGCTCGGACTCCAGCGGCCGGAAGCCGAGTCGCCTGTGCGAACGGAAAGAGATGGCACGCAGCTGCCGTGAGCGGCGGACGAGCCGTTACTGGCCATGGACGCGCCCCTGTGGCGAGGCTGCTCCGGGGTGACGGGCCCAGTAACCTCCGGGCTCAGCCCACCCGCGGTGCGCGGTCGGGGTCCGATGGTGGTCGGGAAGCTGTTCGGGGCGAGGGCGTGGGCGGCTCTGCTAAAGGCGCCGAGGCATTGCAGCACCTGAGCCGGATCCTTTTGTTCGTACAAGTCGACGGTCAGAAACATGTCGTGCTGGTGCAGGCCGAGGGGCGGCATCTGGCAGGCGCGGAGGAAATGCGAGATATTCTCCATCTGAACAAAAGGCATCGCTGACTTCTTGAATTTGACGCCGGGAGGCGGGAGAAGGAGATTGACAAGCCTATAAGCGAGAGACGCGCGTTGGTGAGCCCATTCATTTGAACCTGTTCGAAGGGGAAGGGTGTTTGTGTGTGTGTTCGCAGACTTACCTGCAAAGCGCGACGCCATCCTTGAGGCCCTCGAGCAAATCCGACGAAGGCAACTTGTCGCCGAGGATATCTTCGACCCAAGCGCGAGCCTCGGCAGCGGCGGCAGGCGTATATTTCTCGAGGCGCATTTTGCGCAAGTCCTTATCGAGGGACGTGACGGAAGCCATGTTTTCTTTTGTCGGCAACCAACTTGATCTGACTGGTGAGATGAAAAGACAGGTGTAGCCCTGGTCTGGCAGGGTTGGTTGAAGAAAATGGGCACAGGCCCTGTTTCTTTCCCCTACACTTTTTTTCTCGCCCCTCCGTCTCCCCCCTCCTCTCTCTCTCTCTCTCTCTCCTCTCTCTTCTCTCCTTTCCTTAAAGGTAGAAAGAGCCCGTTCAGGCGTCAACGGGCACGTCCGGAATGCTGTCGTAAGCCCAGGATTACCAGCCTGGTATTTGGCGCATAGCGTAGAGGTCGGACCCCCCCTGCTATGTTTTTTTTTTTCGTCCTTCCCCTTTCCTCAGCGGGAAGAAGAAGCGGGTCTCCGTAACCGATGAGACAGGCTTGAGATGATCGTAAACAAGAAGAAGGAGCGGTTAGATGAAGAGGGAACTGATGAAGAAGAAGATCAAGGGGAAGGAAGAAAAAAAGGAACAACAAAGAAAACAAGGAGCCACGCGTTGGTTTCTTCACATACATACGGATAGAGACGGCGGAGGGACTCGGGCTTGCATGATCTTTCGTCCTGTTTCAGCCGGCCCGATGACGTAAGGCACTAGACCTTAGGTCGCGGGCCCGTGGGAGATGTACTCTGGGAGATGGTGAGATGAGGCGGTGCTTGACATGAGCTGTGGCGGTGTATAGTTTGTTCTGTGGCGTCACCTTTCACCATCATCACCATCATCGTCATGAACAGCTTGTTTCCTCCACCTCTCCCCAAACAACGAAAATCCTCCTTCCCCTCCTCTCATCAAAGTCTCGAGTACAAAGCAATGCCGCCCTCATCCGTCGGCCTCCTCGCCCGAGCCTGGTACAGCTGGAAATCCCTCCGTCTCCCCTGGCGCAAGCGCTTCCTCGCCGGTAAGCTCAAGACACTCTTTTTCTTTCCTTTACATACCAATTTACCCACCCACCCACCTACTTCCGTCTCCTTGCTCAACTCCTCTGATGATAATGGCCATCAGGCTACGACCTGTCTGGAAACACATACTGGGAATTCCGCCTCACCTCCCGCGGCGCCCCGACGAAAGATGCCGTCCGAGGCGAGCCCTGGCGACGCATCGTCACCTATCCGCGATCGACGCCCTACTCCGACGTAAAGGTCAGCCCGCTATGGCACCAGTGGCTTCGTCATCAACGTCGCGAGGCGCCCTCTCTCGAAGAGCAGCGTCACGACGTCCTGCGACAAGAGCAGGTCAAGCAGCTCGCCGCCGAAGCAGACGCAAGGTGGGAGGCCAAGCCTCGCCTCCTAAACGACACGCCCAAGCAGCAGAAGAAGCAGGGGGTCGACGACCCGCGGCCTTTGCTGAATACTCGAGCGCCCGGCGAGACCTGGCAGCCAGCTTCTTGGAGTCCAGCGGGGCAGAATAAGGAGAGGCAATCGTGACTGTTCCCTTTCGAGTCCATCATCGAGTCATTGTGTCATACATATTGTAACATGAAGCTCCGCAACGAGCGCACGAGCGCCCTACAAGTCTCCCCTGATGCTACTGGTTCAACAAATAAACGCCCCCGTCACCAAACCCATGCGTATCCGCTTCCGATGTAGCAAGTCCGCCGGCTCAAAAGAAAAATCGAAACAAGTCCCATGGCATGCAAACAGAAAATATCATGACTCCTCTCTCTCCTCCGACTCGGCGCATTCTTTGAGAAGGTCCAACAAGATACGAATCCGCTCGGCAGAGTTATTCAAGACGTCTCGAGCCGCGACGTCACCCGCGTCTGCTCGCGCCTTTCCCGTCCGCTTCGACGTCGATTTGGTCTCTCGCGCCTCGATGCCCTTGACGGCCGCCTCGGCGAAGCTGTCCGAGTACTCCAACATGTCGCAGTTCCAAAGCAGCTGCATGGCATGCTCCACCACGAGCGAGAGCTTGGCGTTGTCCTCGAGCCCGACAGTGTTGGCCGGCCAGAGGATGTAGCAGTGCTCCAGCATCGGCATCGTCAGACCGCCCAGCGCATCGTTCTCCGCATCCACCTTGCTCGGGTCCTTGTGTTTCGCAGGGAGGAGCAGGTGGAACAGCTCCTTGGCGATGGTGACGTGCGCTTCCGGAGGCAGCGGGTTCTCCCTCTGCGAGACGAGTAGCGAGAACATGGGCAGGGGAAGCGTCTTGATGGCCACCGCAAAGTTCTCGTATAGCCGGTTGAGCTCGTCCCGTCTGCGGAGCGCGCACGCGGCGGCCGACAAGCGGGCGAAGAACCTCAGCCGCAGCGGGACGGACTCGGCCAGGCCGGGGCTCGAGCAGCCGAAGGGTACGTCCTTGCGCACGCCACGAGGCTTTTGCGGCGTCGGCGGTTCAGACACGCCGGATGAGATGGAGTTCTCGTCGAGGTAGTCGCCAAACTTGTCGTTTTGCAGGTCGAGCTTCTCCCTCTTCCGCTTCTTGGACGTCTTTCCCGGGCCCCTCGGCTCCTTCTCGAAGACCTCGGGAAAGGCCGACGTCGATAGGTCCCCGCCGTCGGCGAAGAGGGCCTTGGTGATACGCTTGAGTCCCGGCTGGCGACCGTCCCGCTGATCCATGTACATGGCGATTATGGACTGAGCGCGAGACGTGATCGGTTCCTCGTCGCCTTCATTGGCCTCGTGGGCCTCGGCATCAAGTCTCGTCCTCTCCTCCCAATCTGCGTCCAAGAGGTCAAGCATAAACTCTAGCCAGACCTTCCAATAGCGCCATCGCCGCGGGTGATTGACCGCCGTGTTGAAAGCCCAACCCACCGTCGACCACAGATCCTGACCCCTCCCCCAGACGCTATTCTCGCCCGCCATGGATCCTCGCAAGCCATCCTCCTCGTCCGTGTCGCTATCCCCCGACGCCTCGCCGTGATCCGCCCCGCCCCGCCCCTGACGAGACGAAAGCGTCCTCCCGAAGCGAAAGGCGGCCCGAAACCCCCCGTTGACCGGTCCGACGACAGCAAGCAGGTTGCGCAGATAGCCGAGCGCCAGCGTCGCAACGGCCACCTGCTCCGACTTCTCCGCACGCGTCGTATGCATGGGGTGGACGGTAAGCGTAGCCATCAGCGCGATATGACTGGGCGGCGGAACCGGCACTCTCTTCTTTGTTTTCGATGACGACGAGGATGACGACGAGCCCACCAGGCCAGCGCCCAGCGTGCTATTGAGGAGGTTGGCAGCGCAAACGTCTTTGATCCCATTTCAATTCGGCACGAAACAGAAAAGAAACAAGTTCATCATCCCCACCCCCAACAAGTCAGCCTAGGAATTCTCCCGACGAGCACCCTTTTGTCGTCGTCTCTCACAGAGCTGCTCCTCGAGGAAGATGCGGCAGTGTTCCTGTAGCTCGCGCGGGAGCGGCCGCGTCTCGTGATAGGCCTTGACCGCTACCGCCGCGCTCGATGACGAAGCCGACGGGTCCGAGTCATTGGCCGTGTAAAAAGACGCTGATATCGAACTCGGGGTGAGGGGCGAGATCAAGGCCATGATGGCTCTCGTCCGAGAAGGATACGAGCGCCCGCCGAGTTGCGCAATTAAGAGACGCGTGTCTTTGGCGTCAGAGGTGAGAGTGTACGGATACGGTATGCATTTTTCGCGTAGTGGGATGCCTGGTGGAGCCCGGGCACACGTGCTGCTTTGCATAAGCAATTATATTCGTACACCTACTATGTGCACATAGATACATAGGTACAGGCAGGTACAAAAGTGCACACCTCGGTGTAACCGTGCGAGACTGACTTCCATCTTCCCCCATCAGGTTGCTGAAGCGCACACATACCTAGATCCATCTCGATGCTGAGACGTAAACAGCCACTCCCTCTCCCTCCCAAAATTGCACAGCAATGTGTGAATAAAGAACCATTATCGCTTTATCCGAATCGAAAAAAAAAGAGACTCACAATCTCATCCTTCTCTAGTATGCCAGGACACCTCGCTTACATGTATGCGCTTCCGGGATGCATTTATATGTATAAACCCTTTCAACGCTGCGTCATGCCTTCCCTCCGTCGTGCGGCGTCGTCTTCTCCGCTTCATCTGCCTCTGTTGTCGCCTCGTCCTCCGTCATTTGCGTCTCCTTCGCACGCACAAGTTCGAGTATTTGTGCGGCCTCGGCGGCGTACTTGCATCTCAGACGGAAACCGGCGCCGTACCGGTAGAAGAGGAAGGGAAACGGCACGCAGGCAAGTGCCAAGAAAGCCGGGATCGAACTCGCCCAGTTCGTGCCGAGACCTTCGTACATGTACGTCGTGAAGAGGGGGAAAATGGCACCGAACAGCGAGCGGAGGACCGAGTTGGCGGCGAGGGCGGAAGCGGCAAAGACGACATCTGGATGTTTCCTGTCAGCTCCTCGGCGCCCACAGTCATCAGGGTTCGGTCACACATACATGAATCGATGAGATAGTTCATCAAAGACAAAAAGACCAGGACGATGCCCGAGGCGAAGAAGGCTGAGCCGATGATGGGTAGCACCCAGTGGACCGTCGGCCCATTTGTCCAGGCGAACCAGAAGAGCCCTATCGGAAGCAGTATGGATCCGACCAGGGCCGGAGGTAGACGAGCCTCGGGCGGGGGTGTGCCGTGGAAGCGGACCACAACCTTTCGGAAGCGCTTGTCGTCGTACAAGCTTCCAGCCAGAGCGACAGCCATACCGACGGCAATTCCGCAAAAGGCCAGGCCGCCGATGCCGGGTGACCATCCCCTTCCTTTTTGGAAGACGATGGGGAAAGCAGCAAAGCACATGTACAGTGTGCCGTAGATGATGGCCATGTACAGCGACGTCAAGAGGACGATGGGCTCTAAAAAGAGGAGAAGCCAGGGTCGGGAGAGGGCGACTTTGAATTGGGCGGCGACGGTGGTCTTGGGACGTCCGGCGTCGAGCTTAGAAACGTAGACCTTGCCCGTCTTGCGTGACAGGGCGGCGGCACGCTCTCGAAGCAGGAAGGGCGCATACGTCTCGGGGCAGATGGCGGAATTGAGTATCCAGAGGACGCCGGAGAAGACGGCCATCAAGCCCTCGACCCAGCGCCAGCCGGCGGCCTGACCGAGGAACCCACCTGCTATGGGACCTATGCAACAAGACGGCGTGAGCAACAGTCTAACAGACGAGCGGAAGAGGACTTGTCTCACCAAGGGCGGGACCGAGGAAAGGGGCCAAGGCAAAGACGCTGGTAGCGAGGCCTCGCTCCTCGGCTGAGAACATGTCGGCAATGACACCGCCAGCATTGGTCAGGGGCGAGGAGCCGAAGGCGCCGGCGAAGAAGCGAAGTACAATCAGGGCAGGCATGGACGGTGCGCCGGCGGCAGCGGCATTGAAGGCGGTCAAGGCCATGTAGGTGACGAAGAAGATTCGCTGACGGCCGTAAAGCTCAGACAAAGGGGCCCATATCAGAGGCCCAATGGCAAAGCCCAAGACGAACATGGAGACTCCGAGGATGACGACCTCGGACGACACATCGAATTCGGCCCTTATGTAGCCGGCACCGCCCGAGTAGGCGGAGCTGGCGAAGGCCACGGCCAGGGTAGAAAAGGCGGCGAGCCAGGTGATGAGCCACTTGAAAGGTCTGGCGAAGGTCATGGGGTTACGAGCATCGTTGGGGAGAAAGTCGACGATGAAGGGCGACTGGGGTGTGCCATGACCGGGATACTTGAAAGCGAGGGCAGCATCGTCGGCACCGGCCGGGTCGAGAAGAGTAGAGAAGTGAGAGGCCCTGGCGGCGGGAGGACGCAGGGCTTCGATATCGCCGTGGCCGTCCATGGCCAGACGAAGTTGGACGAGGGTTTCGTTGTTGGTGTGTTTTCTGTTTTGTTTCGTTTGGTATTGAGAGATGAGAAAACGAAGATGAAGGACAAGAGAAGGAGAGGGAGGAGGAGGAGGTGAGAGGGATATGAGAGATGTACGAGTTGAAGAAGATGGGAAAGAAAGAGCGGAATGTGACGATAAGGAATTCTGGCGCTGCAGTTGGTGGAGGAAGTGGTGGCAGATGACAATGGGAATCGAGAGGAAAAGGAAGTCGACAAATTGGAGTCAGGGTCGAGGGAGAGACAGTTGGGAGGGGCGAGGAGGAGATGCGGAGGAGGAGGAGGAGGAGGAGGGGAAGAGAGGGGGGGGGAAAGGCTTCGAGATGTATGTATGTATGAAGAAGAATAGAGATGTATGTAAGTAAACGAAAAAACAAGCGGAAGGTGCAGTCGATGCAGATGCAGACAATAGATAAAGTATAGAAAAAAAAAAAGGCAAGAGCCGCCGTTGGCGAAATAAAAACAAGCTCGTCCCTCCAACAGCAAAAGCTGAAGCCCCGATGCCGACGCCGATCAACGGGACGGACAGACGGGAATAGAGACAGAACCGAACGAAGAGAGCCAAGCAAGGTAAAGGGTGATGGATAGAAAAGGGACTAAAGCGGCCCAACTACCGAGGCGCGGCTTTTTTTTTTTTTTTTTTCACACACCCCCCCCTTCCCTGTCGCACCCCTGGGGCGGAACAGGGTTCTTCTTCTTTGAGAGGTCACACGGAAGGAAAAAGAATGAATGAGCGAGTTGAAGACTGTGGAAGGGGGAAAAGAAAGGGAGGAAATCTGAAAGAGAGATACGGGGGTTGTGGAAGAGGGTGGAAGGGGGGGAGTTGTCTACCTACTTATATGGATGGGATGTTCGTAGATTCCTCGATGGGAGTCGTCGATGACGCTTTGTTTGTATTTACCCGCCTGTCATTAAGAAGAGAAAAAAGGAAAGAAGAAAAGCTACGATTTTCTTGAAATTCAAAGGAAATTCCCCTCCCTATCCCGCGGCTCTCTGCCGAAAGGCTTCACAACACACACACGTACCGGTGAAAACCGGGCACCGACAGAAGCGAGATCGCAGGCTCTCATTTCAACGACCCGTGGCGAATGATCCGACAGTCCGGGTGGCTACAGTTTCTTTTTATTTTTCCTCTGAAAGAAAAAGAAAGGAAAGAACAAAAAAACCGTCGTCTTGTCTTCCCGTCCTGCTGGGTGACAGTCCTACATACGACTTGACTCCCCTACCCGTGCAAGTTATTGTACATACATGCATACATACATACATGCAGGCATTTGTTTACTCCACTCCTCCTTCATGCGTGTGTCACTACCCGTAACCTAACCCCCCCCCCTTCTCCGTCGTTATATCCGGGATGGGGGATGGGATCAACCAGTCGTCGGACTTTGCACGGGCTGCCTCCGGGCGTACATACCTACCTACCTACCTGCCTACCTGCCTTACTCCTACCTGCTTGTCTACCTAAACACACACACACACACACATACAACGGATGACAGACGGAATAACATGCCCCCCCCCCCTTCCTCTCCCCCCCTCCCTGTCAATGGCTTTTGCCCTCCCCCCTCCCCCTCCTTTTCGGCCCTTTCTCGCCTTCTTGTGTGCTGTACGCTTCCTACCAAGGAGAGAAAGTTTGCGAGTGAGTAAGGCGGTGAAAGCAGATACACTCATACATATGTAATGATGATTCGCATATTTTTCATCAACGACGCATATCAATCGCTAAGTAGCTATCAATCAACATCATCATCATCATCTCACCCGAATCTCGGTCCCTTCCGGACCCCCCCCAAGGATCGCAGTTCACCACGACTGTTTTTTATACTTCTGACGTCGTACATTAGTTGACTCTTATCCTAACTCCGTACGGATTACTTTCTCTCTCTCTCTCTTCCCCTTCCAACCCACACCACAGCCCCCTCCCTGGTGCGGCACATGTGTACATACATACATACCTCATGTGTATGCATGTAGTCTGAAAACAGCTCCGATCGTCGGCGCCACGCATCATGTACATTATTCGTGAGAAAAGGGCACACAGGAAAATGCACGACAGGCGTGACATGGAGTCACCCGCCTTGATTTCCCTTCTTTATTTCACTTTTCTTCCCTTTTTCTTCCTTCTTGCGTAATTTCTTTTAATCGTACCCGTTTTATTTCCTTTTTCTTCTATCCTTTCTTCTTTATTATTTAGTTCCCTTTCCCTTTCGTCTCGTTGCCTCGGTAAGTAAAGTAGTTAGGCAGCTACTAATCCGTAGATAAATTAACGAGGACATAAGAGGTGAACAAGGTGTTTGTTTTCTTCTCCGGCCCCTCGGGATGCTTTAATCCCCGAACCCGCCCCACTCGTCGTCATCGTCGTCGTCTGAATCTCCGTCCGGCCCCGCTTCTTGGCTTCCGGCATCGCTCTCCACTTTTTCTTCTCCTCCTCCTCCTTCTCCACCTACTTCTCCACCATCCGCTTCCATCATCAGCCCCACGGCGTCTCCGCCCGCCTTCAATGTCGGCATCCCCAGAACATCTCGCACAATCCTTCCGCGCTCGTCTCGCACGTACGGACCCGGATCGGACCCCGTCTCCTCTCCGCCGTCCCGGCAGAATGCGGCGACGAAGAAGCCCATGGTGCCCCGCCCGTCGTCCTTGTAGCATCGGATGCACCCGTCTGCCACCTCCGCGTCGCCTTCGCACTCTTCCTTCAGCCCTCGCACCGGCCATTCCCTCATCCCCCTAACCTGCTGGTCTCTCGCAAGAACGCGCCAACCTCGCGTGCGAGCAACGTCTGACTTGAGTGCCTCCATCACCACCCTCTCGTTTTCTTCCGCGTAGACGGAGCACGTAGAGTATGTCACCTTCTTCGCCGCTGGAAAGCGGAACGCGTGCAGCAGCAGCGTCAGCTGAAAGCCTGATAACGCCCTTAAACGCCCGCTGAGGTCTTTCTCCGACTTGACCACCGTCTCGTTACCCTCGTCGTCCCGCACCACTTTAATCTTCTTATCCGGCCCATCAGCCCCGATATCGGCCTCCCTCTTCTTGCGTTTCTTCCCCGTCGGCATCTCCGGCGTGCCCGGCAGGAAAAGTTGCGGCATCGAGTCTCGGCCGATGATGCCGCTACCCGAGCAGCTGGGGTCGAGAAGCAAGGCGCCCACCTTGCTGTACCTGTCGCCGTGCGGATCGACCAGTAGAAAATCTTGCGCGAAGCCGACGCGCGTCATCTTCTTGCATCCCGATGCGCGCACCCTTTCGTCCAGCGTCTGCGCCCGCCTTGCGTCTTTTTCGAACGCAAAGATGGTCTGCGGCTCCGAAGCCAATTCTGGCCGGTGGGTCTCGAGGATGGATGCAAGGTGACTGGTCTTGTTGCCAGGGGCGGCGCAGGCATCAATGACGTCTCCATCCTCGGATCGAGGGTCCAGAAGATAGGCCGGAAAACACGACGCCTTGTCCTGCAGGATGATCTTACCGGACGAGTAAGCCTCGGTCTTGGTCAAGTCGATACCCGGTGTGATTGCGACGAGGTTGGGGACGTGAGTGTCAATGTAGATGTGTCTATCTGATTTGGAGACGACGTCGGCCACGCTCATCGCCCGGATGTAGGATGCGAATGTCGTTTCTAGCTGCTCCTCGACACTGCTCTTGAGCGCATTGATCCGCACCCAACGCGGATAGGCCGTCTCCTCCCCGGCAGCCGCCTCATGGACATGCGCAGCCAGATCTTGGAGCGACGATGCCCGCCGCCGCAGTCGAGCTCGCGTGAGTTCAGACTTGAGGCGGCCCTTGTGCCTCTCAACACTGGTCCTGAGCCCATGATTCTGTGCCAGGGCAATGCCGCGCTTGGACAGTAACAGGTCATGGACCAGAAGAAGAGACAGAACCGGCGTCAGCTGAAGCAGAGTTTTTTAAGCGACAGACGCGCGTGGTCAGTGTGAGTGATCGAGGAAGGAAGAGCTAAAAAGGGCCAACCTTGCGCTCGTGCTTCAGCAGCTCGGCCGCCTCAATCACCTCCTTGAGTACAGAGCTCCATTTCGTCGTCTCGACGACCAGGGCATATAGTTGACTCGGCTGCGACTTGAACGTCTTCCTGTTGCCGAAGACGTGCGATTTGAGACTACCGCCTTCAGACTGAGCCGTGGTCAGGATATCGGCAGCCTCGTGATAAAGGGACATTATCTAGGTATTTTTGCACAAAGCGAGGCTGCGATTCTTCGTCGAGGTTATCCAAACTCGATTTAACCGTGGATCAAGCGGTGCATGTGCAGGGACTGTATGAGACACTGTACGACGCTATCCCCATCGGCATCTACCTAGTCTCCTCCCCCCGCGGGCGACGGCGGCGGCCCCCTTGGATGAAAGCGCTGAATCCTCCGAGACAAGCATACGTCCAATGGAAGGCAAAGAGCAATTACATGCATCTTTAAAGTGAGACCGCCACCGCGGCAGTTTGTGAGTCTACAGCCTAAAAAGCCGGGTCTCACGGCCCGAGCTGTCAAGGGTGGAAGAAGGAATCATATGCATTGATAGTGGCGATGCCGCCCCCCCCTTTTTTTTTCTCTGCTCGGCTACATATGACAACTGCTTTTTTTCTGCCCAATGTCCAAACAGCGGCAGGGAAAATATTTACAGGGTGAAAAGAAAGGAAACTCCGTACAGCATCCCCGTTCCTGCACGATCACCGAAGCGGATACTCCCAACCGCTTTTACTCAGTGGTGCGGGCTACGACGACGTCTGACGTGGTCGTGGAAGTGGTGGCGTCGGCCTTTGTAAGTGCCGGCCGCGGTGGTGGAGGAGGAGGTGGCGTTGTTGGCGGCGGCGTTGCTGGCCTTGATAATGGCCTGGCCGTCCCGACTGTAGACGGAGAGCGCCCAACTGCCACCGCAGATGCCTCCCTCGCAGGCCATGTTGCATCGGGCCTCATCGAGGCGCTTGGAACCGACGAGGGCGTCGCCGCAGTAGCACTCGCCCCCGTATTCCGTCCCGGCCAGGGCGTGGCCCGAAGCACGGCAGTAGTCGATGCATTTGGCGTTGCTGACGACGCCTCCCATGTCGGCTCGTATGACGTCGCTCAGGGCCCTTTGCTGACCGTCCTGGAAGCAGCCGGCGTACTTGTAGCCTTTGATGGAACGGGTCGAGTTGGTGAATTTCGGCCCGTCTGTCATGACGGCTGCTACCTGTCCTTTGGGTGCTTCCTCCTGGCGACCTTGGGATACTGCCTCCTGGCCTTTGGGCGCTGCCTCGCGGCCTTTCATGGTGACGGTGACTGTCTCCTGGACGGTGACCGTCTTGGTGATGCACTCGCTGCTGATGGTTGGCTGGACAGCACTCGAGTCGGCGGCGTAGGAGGAAGACGATGCGGACGAGGGGGCGGAGTAAGGGGAAGACGAGGCTGACGGCGCGGCTTCGGATCCGATCGAGTTCGTTTGGTGAGCGGTCGAGTTGGCGTAGTGCTTGGTGAGTCCCCTGGTAGGCACGTGGTATCGAACGGCCTCTTTGGTGGCTGAAGGGCGCTGACTCTCGGTTGAGGCACCGATGACCTGGTTGACGGGCAACTTGTATCGCGTCTCGGCCGCGTCTTCAGATGATGATGATGATGATGATGGGTAGTAGTCCGGTTCCTGGGTCGAAGGAGACGAAGCCGATTCGTATGAAGACGAGGACTGGGTCGGCTCGTATGAGGACGAGGACTGGGCCGGCTCATACGAAGAAGAAGACTGGACCGGCTCATACGACGGAGACTTGACCGGCGCGTACGCAGAAGAAGACTGGGCCGGCTTAGACGAAACCGGAGCGGCGCCTCCCTCTCCGCCGCCGGAACGCGAGCCTCCTCCGTAGGACCAGCCGGCGATTTGGTTGCTACCGGGAAGAGAGTCCAAGACGCCGTCGACCTTTTCATCGATGGCAGACGGAATGGTACAATCATCCTGGTTGAGCCCGTAGGGCAGACCGGGACACTTGTCCATGCCGATGGTACCAGCGTCGCAGGTGTCGATGATGTGCTGCAGCACCTTTTCATCCCAGCCGGCCATGAAGTCGGCATGCAGACTGAAGCCGGTCGCGTCGCCGTTGGACAGCACGAACGGCTGCTTGCCCTGACCCTGCACCCACCTGTCCTTGAAGGCGGGCGTGTTCCAGTAGATCTCGAGGAACAGGTGAGGGACGTGGATATGACCCTTGGGACAGTCCATCTTGCCGTCTCCGGCGCCGCTGGGGAAGACCATGTTCTTCTTGTAGTCGGTCAGTCCGACGGCCGGGTCGTAGCACGATGGGAAGTGAATGTCGGCGCGAAGAGGCGAGGCGAAGCCATCGCAGTCGACGTCGGGAAAGCCGACGCCCTCGCCCTTGTTGACAGGGTCACCGATACCAGCCAGCTTACCGTCCGAATCGGCAGGCCACGAAGGGGGGTTATAGACGTTGCCATTACGAGGACAGGTCCATTTCACCGGGTTAACGGGGCCTTTGGAAGCGTCCAGGTTGGTGATGGCACCTCCAGCCGGGGCAGATCGGGTATCGATATCACCGCTGACGACGCTGAGACCGAGAGGGAAAGGCTTGATGTCATCATTGGTGGCCTCGAAGAAGTAGTAGGCGTTTGCATAGAAGAGCTCGACGTCCTCGAACTTGTTCGTCTTGGGATCTTTGAAGTACAAGGACGGGAACCAGTAGTTGCTGTTGTCGCCCTTGACTTTGGCGGTGCTACAGTTTGAGGTTGCGAGATGGTGTCCGTCGGAAGTGAGGCTGAAGGCGCTTCCGCCGAGGATGTTGTGGACGTGGGCGCCCGTCTTTCCAGGGGTTCGGATCGGATCCATGCGGCCTTTTGTCAGCTGCTTGTTGGTGAAGCGCAGGACGGCAAAGGTGCGTTGGTCCTTGGCCTCTGCGAATAAGGTGGTTGTGGCGGCGACGATGGCCGAGAGGAGGATGTGAGGTTTCATCTTGAAGAGTTGGGTTTGTCAAAGTTGAAGAAGAAGAAGAAGAACAGGAGAGAGAGAGTTTGTGTTTGTCTGTGGCTTGTCGAGAAGAGGAGGTTATCCAGAGAGAGGGGGGGAGGCAGAGTGAATGTGTGTTTGTGTGTGTATGGGTATGTTGAAAGGATGAAAGGAGAGAAGGGGAAGAAGAAGAACAGGATCCAGCTGTTCACCAAGACGAAGAGAAGAAAGGAATGTATGAATGGCCTGGGATCAGGCTGTGAAGGAGAGACTGCAGTGAAGATGAAGATGAAGAAGAGAGAAAGAAGAGAAGAGAAGAGAAGAGAAAAGGGAAAAAAAGGAGCAGTGAAAAAGAAGAAGAAGAAGAAGAAGAAGGGAAGGGTGATATTTTCATACCTACCGACCTACCTCCTACTCGACCACGACACCCATCTTCTCATCTCGACCTTGTTCACAGCCTGGTCCGGGCTTATTTTGGGGGTATTCCCTATTGGGGGGGTCCCTGACAGGAGGAGGAGGAGGAGGGAAAAAAAAAAAAAGAAAGGGGGCCGAGCGGCAAGACAAGGGTTAGGGTAGGATATGGTAGGGTAGTGGGATGTGACCAGTCAGCCAACAGAGATGGACTCTGTCGTGTGATTCGCCAAAGGAGAGCGTTTTTGTCCTGATTGTGCAGGATTATATTATAATTCATCCGATGCAACGCTCGTTTAATAATCCGTCTCCCCCCTTTTTTCCTCCTCTCTCTCTCTTTCTTCCTTTCTCCCCTTTTATCCCCAAGCTCTATCTATAGACTACGTATAACTCGATTAAAGAAGAAGAAGAAGAAGAATGACATGGCTATGACGAAGAAAAGAAAAAGGTTACAGAGAGAGACATTGTCAGAGAAACAAAACAAGGGGGAAGTTGAAACATGGTTCCGATCAAAGAAGCAGCGATTCAGCATCGTCAGCCGATGAGAAGAAGAAGAAGAAGCAAAAAAAGGGGCGGAGGAAGAAGAGGAAGAAGAAGAAGAAGTAAAAAAAATAAAACGACCATCCCCCCATGTTCTTTTTCTTCCTATGAAACGGATATAATGCAGGAGATGATGGAATAAGCGCCTCCTCGTGAAAGGGGGACAAAAAAACAGTGACAGACAGCTTTGTTGTCGTCTTATGCATATGTATGTATGGACGGCTGACGCGCCTATTCGGGGTCAAGTGTCTTTTTCTTTTTAAACGGATATTACGCGCATTAGCCCCGTTTCGATTTGTTTAAGGCTTGTGATATAATCTCTCTTCATAAAGGGTGGACAAAGGGTGCAGAAGCGCCCGTCACTTAGATGGGGACCGGACCGGGGGGTCTTTGCTTAGAAACGATGGATGCGGAAGAGAGGGTGTAAGCAAGCAAGCAAGCAAGGTACGCAAGGCATGCAAGGCACGAGTTTAGCTTGGTTGTCTGCAAGGCACCGCATCATTCCCAAGGCTCAGGGGTAGGGTAGAGTTGGGTTGTGGTATGGTTGGTCAGTGAAGAAACCCCTTTCCCCCTTTGCCCCCTTGTTGAAGATGGTTTTTTTTTTTTATATCTTCTATGTAAGCAGAGGGTTGATTGAAGACGGCGTTGATCAGCTGAAGCATCCCTCTACGGACTATGTACATATGTATGTACACTTATATATATATCTCTGATAGAGCAAGGGGAAGGGGAAGGGGAAGGGGAAGGGAAGATGAAAAGGGAAGAGATATATTCGTAAGCGTTTCGCGGATGAAGATTTTACGGATACGATGTTTGTATTGTCATCGTCAGTCTGCCGCTCGGTTCGTGAGGCTGATGATGCGTAAGCAGGTAAGTAAGTAAGTAAGTGAGATGCCGGGGGGCCGTGATGCTTTTCTCTTCCCACCTGTTTTGTTGTTACGGAGACTGAGTATGTATGTATGTAAGTAAGTAACAAAGACTCTATGGCTACTATCTAGATGTATGACAGTATGACCATGTCAGTTAACAGGCAAACAACTGGAATGCTTACCTACATACGTCCGATGTGCTGGGGATTCGTGTTCAAGTCTGACGGTGAGTAAGTATGTAAGTAGTACGGAGTAGGTATGTATGCTGACACTCGGTGACACCACCCCAAGTCATACAAAGAATCTTCCCCCCCCCCCCTCTTCCTCCCTCTTCCTCTCCCCCCCCTTTGTCAGCACTCATCATCTATATCATCATCATCATCATCAAAGACGACGACGACGACGACAATCATGACGCGTCTCCTCCTCCTCCTCCCCCTCCTCGGCTCTCTAACCATCTCCCACGTCTCATCATCATCATCATCAACCTCCAACTTCAACTCAACCCTAGATAACCTACCCATCACCCTCCGACAAACCAGCCTCTCGCCCCCGACGGTACGGGCCACGGTCAGCAACAAAAACGCCCACGCCGTCACCATCCTATCCTACCAGTCTCCGCTCGACAACCTCGCCCTGGCGCTAGGCCTCCTCTCCATCACGCCGTCCGGCTCGAGCGAACCGATAGAGCTGCCCATCATCAGGGCGAAGCGGGTGTGGCCACCGGCCGACGAGTCCCTCATCGTCGTCGAGGCCGGGGCGAGCGCCACCAACGACTTCGTCCTCGAGGAGCCGCACGTGCCCGTCGAGAAGCTGGGCGATTCCGCCACCGTCGTTGTGCGCGGTCGCTGGATGGCAGTCTGGCCCAAGTCGAGGGCGAAGCTGACCAGGTCGGATATCGAGAATGCGAGCGGGACTGCCTTGTCGGCTGGCTTTGAGTCGAATTCGCTGCTGGTTAGGGTGAGGTAAAAAGTTGAGGAGCCAGCCAAGTTGGTACATACAGCAGCTTTGTTGCGAATGGAGACGTGTTATAGTAAAATTCATCGACTATGGATAGAAGAAGAAGAAGAAGATGATGATGATCGAGACAAAAAAGAGAGCAACTACAGACAGAGAGAAGAAGACTCGACCAACCGAATACTACCAACCGAATACTCGGGATAGTCGCAATCCGACCCTCGCCAAACCTCGCTCAACGGCCACTCATCTCCGCAACACAGCCTAAAGTCGTACAGGTCTTCCGAGATGGAGCCAGCATAGCAGTCGTTCCCGAAGCGGAACCAGCCTCCGAGCTGAACGCAGCAGTGCTGTGTGAGGCCATTTTGAGCCTTCCCATCCGAGTCTACGCATTTGCAGCCGAGGACGACGGAGGGTAGAGCCGTGGTGAGGAGGGAGAGGGTGAGGGAGGATAATTTGTATGACATTTTTTTTTTCTTTTGATAGTTTTTTGGACGTTGCGAAAGAAGAAGGGTGAAAGTTTGGTTGGTTTCTGATCCTTTATAGAAGACAAGTATGAGGTTCAAAAAAGAAGGGTGAGTTTTCTGTGTATATACGAGGTTCAAAGAATAGAAACGAGTTATCCCCATATCTTCCATCCCAGACTTCCACTCCCATCTTTTAGTATACACGCTCGTCCTCCTTACACTTTACACGTCCATGTCTCCCAAGGGTCAGCGCCATCATTCACCGGAAAAGCCTCATCTCATAGAAAAAACCAAGCAGTAATTTCTTGCAACTTTCCCTCCCTTTCTTCTTCTTTCTTCTTCTTCCCCTGTTCTTGACTTTTTCTTCTTTCCACAAGTCAGTCGATAATTTCTCTTTTCGACCAAAGATTTCTCTTCTTACGAGAGACGATGGGTCTAATAGAAAGGCTTGGGGAAGCGGCGGGGTATAACAAGATATATATGTATGTATGCATATACTTGGCGAGGCGAAAAAAAGGGGGGGGAAGAGAAGAGAAGAGAAGAAAGAAAGAAAGTGTGACAAGTTTTTCTTTTTGCTGTGATATGGCTGTATCGAGAAAAAAAACCCTAGACTACGAAGCAGAGGAGAGTCAAGGACGGTGGGATATTCTTCTTCAGGGAAATGGAAAAGGTTGGTGAGTTGATTCGAGTTTGCGGTTGTGGAAAAACCGGCTTAGACTGTGTTATTTTGGGGAGGGAGGGAGGCTGAGAGAAGGAAAGCTATGGTGTGTGAGTGAGAGAGAGAGAGAGAGTGTGTGTGTGTGTGTGTAAAAGAAAGGGATGAAACGGCATCTCTCCTCGTCTTGGAAAGTTGGCATGATAACTCTCTATGTTGTATCCATGTGTAATGCTAACATCTAGTACCTACCTATAGCCTCAACGTGCTGACCACCAGTCCAGTCGAACAATACATCAACATACATACATACATACATATGTATATACGTGACATATGTATGCCGAATGATGACGATATACAACTACAGTGTTATAGTGGCGAGCAGGGCTCTGGCATATAGGCCTGTATGGTATGTACATACATGTCCATATATACCCGGTTCTGGGGCCAAGAGACGGGCCACCCCGGGTGACTACCGACTTACCTACATATGTAGACCCCTCCCATCGTCGTCTACCTAAACCCAGCCCTACATATTAACACACTTATACATCACTCATAACCATCTGCACCGGATAAGAAACAGAAACAGCCCCGATTCATCATGTGCATACATACATACTGACTTGTTCAGCCAACATGCCCCAAAGTCAGATGGTAAGCAGCAACTGGACAGACCTTATGAAGCTTTCTTGGACTATATTGAACTTACCTAGGTACCTACCTACCTGCCTAGGTAGACAACCACACACATGCATACCTACCTACATATGAAAAGAGATTACAGACACGCATGACTTGTGACTTGAAGGCCCCTCTCCTCTCAACTCTCTCTCAACTCTCATGTCCCCCCATCGACCGTCCAGTCCCTCCCTCCGATCGAAACCTTCTTCTTACAGGCATAACACTCTGTTCTCACCGCCCCTAAATAACACGTACTTCCTTCTCCTGCCCGTCTTCATACCTACCTACTCTAGTGCTCGCCTCTCAAGCTTCTCCTCTTCTTCTCCACTTTCTTCACCTCACCCTTCACCTTCACGACCAGCAAGACCATAAAGGCCATAAAGGCCATTCATACCTTGGTGAAGCTTTCATCGCCGATCTAAAGCCCATTACACATCTCATCTTCCGCAAGTAGCAAGATTCTTTGCCTTGCCCTGCAGCAAGTCTATATCTACGTACATTCTCGTATATAAAACCCCTCCTCTCTCTCTCCAACACCTCTCTCTTTACACGACAACTCTACCTTCTAAACTTCCACAACTCTCAGCTTCCCTACACAACTCAACAACATCACCACTCTCTCTTTACACAACTCACTTCACATACACACGTCTTCCAACAACCAAAAAAGAAAAGCGTGATAATGCCTTCTCCGTCCCTCACCGCAACCACAGCTATACTGTCACTCCTCCTTCTCCTCCTCACGCCCTCTCCGACAACTGCGTGCCAATGCCTCTACCGAGGCCACGTCCACCCCCTCTGGACGTGGAGATGCTGCGCCAAAGTTCGCGGCCGCCTCGTTTACGACGTCTGCCTCCCAGACTCAATCCCCGACCCATCGTCATCATTCTCAGCCTTCAACCGTTGCTGTGGGGGTTGGTACATGGGGTGGCGAATGGGGACGTCCAGTTGCCACTTCCCACCCGATACGGTCAATGGCATTTCGTCGGCCGTTGTCGCCAATTGAAACCAAAGAGAGAACGTCACGAGTTGCGAAAGCCCTTTCGAGTAGTAAGCGGGCCAAACAAGATAACAAACCCCGACCAAGTATTTCTCCTCTGTAAATTCAGAAAAAGAAAGAAAAAAAGTATAGAATAGAGTCAGAATGAATGGAAACCTGTCTCTTGTCTCGGTCTTCAAGATGGACCACAAGCAAGTTCTCTTATCGGGTGTCCCCTCCCAAACAGAATGGGACCTTTCTTTGATCAAAGACTCGTTGCAGCACGAAGAGGGGAAAAAAAAGTTGTCAATGTATCCGTAGACGCTTGACCCATGAGTGAGACTGTATCTGTAGGAGGGCGGGGGCCCGCCTGCGTGTGCAATACAGTTGCCGCAGTAAATGGCCAATCATCGGCCGTCTCGTGAAACAGCGATGAAAGAAAAAGAAAGAAGAAAAGATTTCGACTGTCACAAGAGAGCAGAGAAGAGAGACAAACGAGAAACCGAGAAAAGAGTGAAGAGAAGAGAGAGATGGAAGAGAAGTGAAGACAAGACAAGACAAGACAAGGAAGAGCGAGGGAGAAGAGAGAGAGAGACAGAGAGACAGAGGGATAGAGGGACAGACAGAAAGAGAGAGAGACAGAGAGACAGGTGACGTAAAAGTCAACATCGACACAGGTGTAGGTAGTAGATGCTAGTTTCCAAACGTATAAAATGACCATTCTCTTCCCCCGGTCTAATCCCGAGCCAAGCGTCGCCTCCGCGAGCTGCCCTGGCCAACAACGTCAGCTGCGTCCTCGTCGACATCGGACGCTTCATCCGCTCGGTTCGCCTGCTGCTGCTGCTGCTGCTGCTGCTGCTGCTGCTGCTGATGATGATGATGAGAGAGAGAAGGAGGAGGAGCCTTGGAGCGTTCGTTGCCCTTCTTGATGGAAATGATACACCCTTGCTCCTTGAGTCGTTTCGCCAGGTTGCTACTGGGAAGCATGCCGGGAAACTCCTTGGCGCTGTAGACGTGGAAGACGTCGCTCAGGGCCTCGGTCAGGATGGGAAAGTGCCTAATGATGCCGGCGCGCATCGGGTCGATCATGATGAGCGTGAACTTGAGCCGGAATGCGCCGGGCGTGCGACACGAGAGGTCGCCGAAGCAGAAGAAGCAGCCCTCGACCCCGTGGTCGTCGCGGCCGACAAAGGGGGTGCCGACGAGGGCGCCCATCAGACGACGCTGGTGCTGGTATCCTTCGGGCATGAAGGAGGCATCACGCGTACCCGTCTCGTCGCAGATGGCGCAGTTCATGACGTAGCTCTCGTAACGTAAGTACGACTGCACCTCTTCGTCCGTCATGCTGCCGCTCTCAATAACCAGCTGGACGATGGGCGGCGGGTCGATGACGCGCCTGTCCCTGTCGCCGAAGCCGCAGGCTCGCGCCGCCCGGGGCTGCTGCCTCATCCTGAGACTGAAGCGCATGTCGCCCAAGGCCTGGGTGCGACCCGGGGCCAAGAGGTTCGGCATCGTGGGGGCCCAAGTTCCGTCAGCCGCAGCGGCCACCTGCTGGGCCCGGGGAGGCAAGAGCTGTGGTGGGCGGGAGCCGTCGTTGCGACCGTAATCGGCTCCGAGCGGGCGCTGGGCGGCCGCCGACGGCGAAAGTGCAAGCGGCGTGGCCCGAGCGAGGGGCGAGGCGTCGGGCGGCCCGGCCGGAGCTGGGTTCCACCCGGGTGATGAGGCTTGGGTGCGGGCGCCCCGCACAACCGCCTTCAGCCGGGGATCCGACGGGGCGACAAGGGGGTCTGGAGGGTACAAAAGAGGGGAAGACGGGTGCTGAACGGGATGACGGTTCGAAGCTCCCGTGAGGAAATTGTTAGGAGAGTGAGACGACGGATGAAGAGCGTCTGACGGGGCGAAGGGGGGATTGTGGTGTTGATGAATTGAGTTATGAAGTTGTTGCTCTTGTCGTTGTTGATGCTGTTGGTGTTGTTGATGGTGGTGGTGGTCAAGGTGATGATGATGATGGTGATGATGATGATGGTGACGATGACGATGACGATAGTGATTATGATGATGATCATGAGGAGGAGGAGGAGAAGGAGGAGGAGGAGGAGGGCCGTGATACTGCCGGGATAGCCCCGGATCCTGGTCGAGTGCGCATTCCTTGTCTTCACGAGACCTCGACTCCATCTTGACGGGACCCTTTGAAGATGAAGAGCGGACAGACGAAAAAGAAGGGGACGAGGAACGGGGGGGGTGGCGGGCTTGGCATCGACTTAGCGCCAAGGGGTAACCCATCTGAACGGGCCAATGCCGGGCAGATCGACAAAACTGTATCGGTGCCGTTCCTGACCTTCGGACGGCTGCAAGCCAGCCCTGACCTGGTTGACGGAAAGGGGGCCAGCTCGCGATTGCAATGCGGGGCAAGCGGCGGGCGAATCTGACAGCAGCAACACAGCTCCGTCGACGCGGCAAAAGTGTCTGAGATGTGGCTGTTCATGACCACGTAGGTACAGGGAAGAAGACGGCTACGAATACCTACCGACTGGATACATGTGTCTTCGTACGAACTAATGTAGGTGGTAGCAAAGAAGTATAGTCGTCGTCACAGCTCGTCATGGGAAGGGGGGGGGGGGGGGGGGGCAGCGCACATGCCCACGGGCACTATGTCGAGCATGGCGCCAGACATGGGGGTCCCCCATTTCAGGTCGGGACAGGCCGCCCTAGAAGGGGCGCCGCGAGGGAGGCCGAAGCAGGGCCCCGACGATCAAGGCGGTGGCGGCGAGGCATTGGCGAGGTAGTCGACCCGGTGAGCATGTCCGTGTCTGTGTATGTGCATGTATGTCTGGTTTGTCTGCCTGCCTTAAGGTGGGTAGATGTCGAAGTAGGGAGGCATGCAAGTGGCGGCAGATAAACGATACATACCTAGATCTCATTCATCCCGTTCCCTTGTCGAGGCAATCCGGCAGCGACTGATCCCGAGGCACTGGTCCTCGACTCCCTGCAGCTGGAGAACAGATGGGGCCACGTATGTATGTATGTATGTAGGTAGGTAGGTTGGTAGGTGTGTGTGCTGTACGGAGTATCCGAATGCTGTATGTGTAGTATGTAGTATGAAGGTATGTGGATAGATGTTAGATACCGTATGTATGTACGTTGTATGCGTACATACCTACATCAACGGGCTGCCGGCTTCGCATCCCGGCCGGAAGCCCAATGCAAAAGGACTGAATGATGATTTGCAAGAAGCATCGTCATCGCCTTCTTCTTTCCTATATTGTCTGTTCAGTCACAAATGATACAAAGCAGGTCATCAACGACACATGTCTTGTCTTGCAAGGTTGAAAGGGACAGACGTAGTCAGCCGTTGAGCGACATGGTCTTGCTTTTTTGTTCTGGTTTTGCTTTCAATGCTGCCCTCGGGCCTCGTTCAGTCTCTGACTGACTGTCTCTCACAACCCTGCGTCGTGTGGCAAGAACATGTGTATGTAGGTGGTATGTATGTATGTATGTATGTCGCATTTACCTGGGTAGGTAGGTAGCTGGACAGGGAGGTGTGGCGATGAAGAGCCAGGGGGGGAGGAGGAGGAGGAGGAGGAAAGGCGTGAGGCGAGAATGAGGGGAGACGAGGCGGGGTGAGGCGAGATGGGGGTGGGGGTGAGGCGAGAGGGACGGGGGGGGGGTTGATACTGGTGATGATGATGATGATGATGATGCTGAGGATGGATGATCATGACGACGATGGCGTTGACATGAGGGGAAAGGAAAAGAAGACCCTTGAATAGAAGAACGTGGAATGAGAAAGAGGAAAAGATTTGCCTCGGGCGAAGGGTTCGGCGAAGAGAACCTACGTCTACATCTGTATACGGGCTGATACAGCTGGAGGAAAGTACCGTTGAGAGGCCCAGATTTTCGTCATGGGCTGGACGCACGACGTCACAGCGACAATTACAGCGACGGTCACAGTGACACTCACAGTGACGGAAGGGTCCATTTTACACCGCCCCGGCACGGCACGACGGACCGTTCCTTGTCGACGGGCTACCCGCTTGACCGCCCTCCGACGCTGAGACGGAGGTATTCGTAAGTACCTATTCGTAGCCAGAGGTCCGGTTTCTCGGGTTTTTCCCCTCCACCTCTTGGTCTTGCCCCCCCCCTTCCCCCCCCCCCCCCCCGGTCATGACCATCAGCGGTCCCGGGCTATCAGCGGTCCTGAACCATCAGCCTCGGAGGCTTTCTTTGCCTCTCACCATGCTTCTCATCTTGTTGCTCTCCATGCTGCTCTCCATGTCTATCCCCGTCGCTTAGCATGTGTCTTTCTCATCCTCATCCTCATCCTTCTTTCCTTCTCACACCCACACCCTGACCCCCTTGTCTCTTACACAGACACACAGACACACACACACACAGACTCTCTCTCTCTCTCTCTTCTCACTCTCAGAGTCTCTCTCTCTCTCTTCTCAGAGTCTCTCTCTCTCTCTCCCCCCCCCCCCCCCCCCCCCCCCCCCCCCCCCCCCCCCCCCCCCCCCCCCACCCCGCCCCCCCCCCCCCCCCCCACCACGCCCCGCATCCCCCCCACCGCCTCACCCTCACCCTCCCCTCCCTTTCCCCCCCCCCCCCCCCCCCCCCCCCCCCCCCCTCCTCTCTCTCAAAAACGTATCGCCAAATCAAAGTCGACGTCGATGACATGAAAGACCCTCATCTCTGTGAGACAGTTTCACACCAACCCCTCTTCTTCCCCCCCTCCTCCTCCCGCGCCCGCGCGCACCGCCATCTCGGGGAAGCGCTCATGCAGCACCCGCTCACTCGTTCTCTTTCGCCCCTTCCCCTCCCTCCCTCCCTCCCTCCCTCATAGAAAGAAACCCAAGTGACAGAGAGGGGGAGAGAAAAAGAACAAAAACCAATAGGCTACCTATAGAGTCAAGGCGAACATGACGACAGCAGCCACCGCCACGACTCGCCGACACCGGCCACCAGCAGCAGGCGCTGCAGACTCAGGCCTGGGCAGGGTAGCATTGACGAAGTCCGGCCCACAAACGACATTGATCTGCTGGGCCGCCTCGGCATACTTTTCGGAAACGAGACGGCCGCGGTTCGCCGTCGAGGCGTGGTAAATGTTCATGATATCTCGGGTGCAGCCGTTGCAAGACGGGGTCGAACCGCCGGGCAAAGCCATACCTAAAGGTATAAAGTACAAATACGAATTGGACGGATCCGACATGTTGCTGACGGAACGGGCGAAGCAGTAGACGCCGCCTTCCTCCAGGCAAGATGCCGCGTAAAGCGTTCGATAGGCCCGGAGGCCTCGCTGGGCTTGTATCACCCGAGGCTGTCCCTGATCCAGCTCGGCCCTGCAGTTTGCCCTGTCGCCGAGCCGCTCAGCTGCCTTGGTCAAATAGTCTGCGCAGACGGACACATCGACGGAACAGGCCGCGTCGAGGACCCGAACCAGGCTAGTCGATTGCTTCTCTGCCTCGAACAATGCTGTCGACGTCTTTTAGGGGGGGGGTGGGTGAGGGAAGAAGGGGGGGGGGGGGGGAGAACAGCCATGTCAGCAAAACCAGTTCCAGACATTGAGACCCCCTCTTTCTTTTTTCCCCCCTCACCTGCAGAAGCATCGATACCGGATGGCAGTTCTTAAACGTGCCGTCCGACAGCAAATTGGACATGAAGGTCACACATCGATCATCGGTGCCGGCACCTTGAAAGAGCGAAGGCGGACCGTCATCAAAAGGCGACGGCAGCGCCATCTCCCGCCTCGTCCTGCTTCCAGCGTCAGACGAAGGCGTCAAGAGGGCCTCGACACGGCAGGTCGACAAGGCAAACAGCGCCAACGCCAGCCTCAGCCGAGACCAAGCCAAGCCAGCGGCGCACCACCACGGCGTCATGAGAACGAGTCAAAAGGAAAAAAGCGGACACGGTTCAAGTCGATTGGAAAAGAAACAAAACAAGGCAAAAGAGGTTTTTTTCTTTCCTGGGACGCGGCTCAGAGAAACAAGCTTTGAACGGAGCGACGAGTCGAGCCGGCGCCAACGACGAGGACGGGCCGGCGCCCGGCTCAAGGCCGCGACGGCATAGCGAGCGACGACGGGTGAGTAGGTAGGTAGCTGAAGATGGGGAAGAGGGAACGACTGAAGAAGCCGACCGACCGACTGATGGACCGACGGCCGAGGAAAGGGGGAGTGGATGAGAGGAACAAGAATGAGTGAACAAGAAAGACTGACGCTGCCCTTTTTTTTCCCCGGGGAGCAAAGACGCACGCACCGTTTCCTTGGCTTGAGCTAAGCTCTACGAATAGCTACCGAAGCGTAGACGCATAGCGACCGCATATTATTGCTGGTTGATTAATTTGCTTTTTTTAAAGTCTGGGAGTTTTAATGTATGTATGTATATATCCGCATTGAAGCACATACAATATAGTTGCACACCACACTTGATGAATCTCTTTCTATCCGTATTCCGTACGGACATGTAGGTAGGTATATTACACATATCATATATGCATACCCGTACATATAAACATGCCTTCAGGCTCCTCTTACAACATACATATGGATGCTTGGATGCACATACTATGTATGTATGTGGACTAGAACGGTCCCGTAACTGTAGGCTGTAGGAGAGATTATCCCTCTCCTTTAGTCTTGTTAATAAAATGAGGCTCTTTTAAGAGGCTTGCTAGTTGGCTGGCTTAGGCCTTGCTTGCTTGTTTGCCTGCTTTGCCCACCAGGGCCACCAGCCACGGATGCTACAGTCAACTGCATCCCTACTGCGGATAGCTACCTAGCTACATACGGTCCTACGGAGGCACAAACTTGCCTGCCATTAGATGTTACCCGTCCTGGGTCCATCACACCGTCCGTCCAATGACGTGCGAATAGGCTGGTAGTCGAACACCTACCGTATTTTATTCGTACATACAACGGCGTAGATACAACATCTCCTCTCTCCCCCCACTCTCCCTCTCCCTCTCTTTCGCTCGCCTGATTCGCCCGTGCGCAAATTCTGCTTAGCTACCCCCCTTTTTTTTTATGTTTAAATTAAAGACGTTGGCGTTGCCTTGCCCTTTACCCACATCGTCCTCCTTGTTGTGCCATTTGCTAGGTGTACACACATATATCCTTACATGCACATACATATGTATGTGGGTTTACATATGTACGTATAAAGAGAATAAGGAGAGAGAGAGAGAGAGAGAGAAGGGAGTCTTGGGAAGCTTGATAACTCGTATTTATGCATTAATTACGACTACTAAGCTACCTAGGTAGGTAGGTAGGTAGTGAGTAAGGCAGACTTTCGTCTAGACTGGGTTTCTGTCCGTAGGGCTGCTTAGCAATACGTGCATACAGACTGTCCATGCTCCGTAGTAGCCTAGTACTATGTGAGGATACACTCGCCATCCATCCATCCATCCATCCATCTACAACGGACGTATACTACACACACACATATGTATGTACCGAGTATAAATCAATCTTCTTACCAAGCACAGGTTTATCATACCTTGAGCTTTTTCTTAAGTCTTGACCCATGTCTCTGAACCATCTTCAGATATCACGTGTGTATAGCCCATACCCCTAGAGTCAGTCCCTCGAGCAGTCATGATACAGAGGCATAGCGTATAAAACCCACGGACATGAACCAGATAGAAAAGACGGGGTAAAGAAGACACACAAAGTATCCGTAATCTTCCAAGAAATCAATAAATTCCCAGCACGTTCAAAAGCTAGCTGAGCACCCAAACAACCACCCCCGAATCGCCCCCTTCATCCCGGCCTACCCAGTTCGGCCCATCCCGCAGCAACGTACATACATACATAGAGGATATTTCTGCAAGGCCCGTCGTCGAACCAAACCGAATGTCGGCGTGGGCCACACACACACACACACACATGTATATAACCCCCTGTGCATATCCGTACACATACATACATTCACATATGCGTAGATATGTACGGAGCACGGATATAAAGATTGTACATATGTATTTCATTATCCCGCCGCCACTCGTGAAAGATTACCCCATCTTCTCTATCCAGCATGAGGAGGGTGTGTGTGTGGTGGCCGCGGGGGGGAAGAGGGGGGAAGGAAGAAGACCAAAGGTGACCCCCATCTCTTCTTCCTTGCCCAAGTCATCCAATGTACCTATCAATGAGAAGAGATGCTCTCTATCTTCCCTCCACAACTTGTTCTTTACTTACTACATACATATGTATGTATATACATGAATCAGTTTGAAGAAGGAGAAGAAAGGTTACAATATATGTACACGTGATAAATCGTAACCTCTATATGCCATTTGTTTGTTGTACATGCGTACACAAGTGTATGTACATACATACGTCGTCGCCTTCCGTACAAGTGCGCCAAAGCATCTCAGAATCCAACCCCCTTTACTCCTCCTCCTCCTCCTTCTTCATACCCTCCTCCCTCCTTTTTCTTCCCTCTTCCCTTTTTCCGGAACAGAAAAGGCAAAAAAAAAACATGGCAACTCCAATCCTTTCATGAAAATAAAAAACCCCTCCTGAAAAGAAAGAGAAAAGAGAGAGAGAAAACGCCGTTCTGCGATGCAGGGACCAAACCCGATGCAGGACCCAAAAGAAAACCCCCCGACTACCTATGCAGAATCATGTTCAGCCCAAAAATAAAAGTTTCAACACAAAAGGGCCTAAAACAGGAAGAGTGGTGAGAAGAAAAGAAAAAAGAGGGGGTGGAAAGAGAGAAGAAGAAGAAGAGGAGGAAGAGAGACAGAGAGACAGGGGAGAAAGAGAAACACACCCTCTCTCTCTCTCTCAAAAACTTCACCCATTCTTCGCCAGGCTCTGCAGGCTCACCAGCTCCGCATACCGCCCCCTCCTCTTCATCAGCTCCGCGTGCGTCCCCGCCTCGACGATCCGCCCCTGGTCAAAGACGTAGATGACGTCCGCCTTCTGAATCGTGCTCAGCCTGTGCGCCACAGCAATCGTCGTCCGCCCCTTGGCCGCCTTGTCGAGAGCCGCCTGCACCACGTGCTCAGACTCCGAGTCCAGCGCCGACGTGGCTTCGTCCAGCAGCAGGATCCGCGGGTCTCGAACCAGCGCCCGCGCGATGGCGATTCGCTGCTTCTGGCCCCCCGACAGCAGCGTCCCCTTGTTCCCCACCACCGTGTTGAACCCCTCCGGCAGCGACTGCACGAAGTCGTATATGTTGGCCTCCCGGCAGGCGTGCTCCAGCGCCTCGTCCGTCACCTCCTCCGCCGCGCACCCCAGCGCGATGTTGTCGCGGATGCTGCCCTGGTACAGTGTCGGCTCCTGGCTCACCAGCGCCAGGTGCGACCGGTAGTCGTTGACGTTGAGCAGGCTCACGTCCTTGCCGTCCACCAGCACCTTGCCGGCCAGCGGGTCGTAGAAGCGCTCCAGCAGCGCAATCGTCGTGCTCTTGCCGCACCCCGACGCCCCCACCAGCGCCACGTACTGGCCCGGCCGGATCGTCAGGTTCAGCCCCCGCAGCACCGGCTGCTCCGGCCGCGTCGGGTACCGGAAGTGCACGTCCCGGAACTCGATGTCGCCCTTGGTCTGCTCCAGCCGGCCTCCCTCCTCCGACCACGCATCCACCGTCGGCCGCCGGTCCAGCAGCGTCTTGAGCTCCGCCGCCGCGTGGTGCGCCTTGCCCATGTCCGGCGCGAACGAGAAGATGGACCCGGCCGACTGCGCCCCGAACACGATGGCCATGAAGCACAGGAAGAACTGGAACATGTTGTACTCGTGCTTCCCGATCAGCCGCCCGCCGTACCAGAAGCCCAGCGCGAAGCAGAGGAAGAGCAGCGACTGCGACGACGCGTACAGCGCGCTCGACTTGACCACCGACGGCAGGCTGCGCCGCTGCTGCTCCGCCAGCGCCGCGTGGTACAGCCCCAGCACGTCCTGCTCGCGCGTCAGCGACGCCACCGTCCGGATCGCCGACACCGCCTCCGACGCAAACGTCGCCGACGCTGCGTACGCCCTCTTGGACCGCCGCTGGAAGTGCGCCAGCATGAAGAAGCGGAGGAAGCCGCAGCTGAGCAGCACCGGTATCGTCGAGATGCATACCAGCGACAGCTTCCACCCAATCGAAAGCGACAGCGCAATCGCCGCCACCAACGTCGTCGTCATCATCAGCAGCGTCCCCAGCGTCGCCCCGCTGAGGCCCGCCACGTGTGTCGTCTCCGTCGACAGGAACGACGTCAGCGCCCCGGACGTGTTCTCGTCCTTGTCGAAGAAGGACACGTCTTGCCGCAGCATCGTCCGGAACGCCCTGTCCCGCACCCGCCGCACGAGCCGCTCTGAGCACTTGGCGAACAGGATGCCCTGCCCCGCAAAGGCGAAGAACTGCACCCATCCCAGCATCAGGTACATGGCGCTCCAAAAGTCCGAGTCCTTCTTGACCTGGTGCCGGTTGTCGGGCGTCAGCGGTTGCGACAGCGTGGATATTTGCTTGGCGAAGAAGACTGCCGAAGTCGGGTTGCCGCCGCCGCAGATGACGCAGAAGAGCAGGCCCAACACCATCAACTTCCATTCCGGCGCGTTAAAGGACATGATGAGCTTGATCAGCGTCCACAGCCCGTACTTGTAGTGCTCCTGTTCCACGGGTCGGCCCCGCAGAGCCCTGCTCGAGGCCGAGCCCTGCGTGAACGAGCGTCCGAGCTTGGTGTCACCGGGGCCGATCCCGATGTGGTCTCCCAAGGTCGAGATGCGCCGGATCAGCGCCTCGTCGTCATCCTCCTCTTCCTCATCCTCGTTGTCCTCATCCTTTTCCCCCTCGTCCATGTCCGTCGGGGCGATGTGCTGCGCCGACACCAGGTTGAAGTAGGCGCCCTTCTTCTCCAAAAGCTCGTCGTGGTTGCCCTGCTCGACGATGCGGCCCTCGGACATGACGATGATGTTAAAGGCGTCCTTGATGGTCGACAGCCGATGAGCTATGGTAATGGTGGTACGACCAGCGGCAGCAGCCTCGAGGGCGGCTTGTACAACGCCCTCGGACTTGGTATCAAGAGCCGAAGTAGCCTCGTCCAGAAGCAAGACTGGCGAGAAGGAGGGGGGGATGTCAGTTCACGGACGCAAAAGGGGGGGCCAAAAAAAAAGAAGGGTTGGGAGGAAATCTCACTCTTGGGATCCGAGACGATGGCCCGGGCAATGGCGATTCGCTGCTTCTGACCGCCAGAGAGCAGAAAACCGCGCTGACCGACGTTCGTCTCGTAACCCTCGGGCAGGGCCGAGATGAAGTCGTGGGCGTTGGCCTTGACGGCGGCCTGGATGACGAGCTCGCGCTGCCTCTCTGCGCTCTCGGCCTCGAGGTCAGTGCCAACGAGGCCGTGGCGGATGTTCTCGAGAATCGTGGTGCCGAACAGCACGGGCTCCTGGCTGACGAGAGCCATCTGGCGGCGCAGCCACCGGATGTTGAGCGTGGTAATGTCGACGCCGTCGAGATACACGGCACCCCGGACGGGGTTGTAGAAGCGCTCGACGAGGCCGACGATGGTGCTCTTGCCCGAGCCCGAGGCACCGACTAGGGC
This sequence comes from Ophiocordyceps camponoti-saundersi (nom. inval.), assembly GCA_003339415.1. Classification (NCBI taxonomy): domain Eukaryota; kingdom Fungi; phylum Ascomycota; class Sordariomycetes; order Hypocreales; family Ophiocordycipitaceae; genus Ophiocordyceps; species Ophiocordyceps camponoti-saundersi. The sequence goes on from PDHQ01000038.1 coordinate 185,641, forward strand.
CGTGGTCTTGCCGGCGGGAATGTCGAGCGTCACGCCATTCATGACCACCACCTCGGGCCGGGACGGGTAGATGTGCTTGACGCCAACGAGACTGATGTCGCCGCGCAGGGACTTGAGGCGCTCGCCTCCCTCGTCGGCCGGGTCGATGGGGGAGACGCGGTCGATGGTGTTGAAGATTTTGGCGGCGGCCGCGACGGCGGTCGTGAAGGCCTGGGCGTTGGGGGTGACATTGCCCAGGTTGAAGGCGCCGATCATGACGGCCATCTGGACGGTGAGCAGCTTGTTCAGGGGCAGCTCGCCGTCGACCAAGAACTTGCTGCCCTGCCAGTAGGCCAGGCCGTAGCCGAGGTAGAGGACGAGCATCATGCCGGCGACGAGGAAAGCCAGGCCAATCTTGAGACGGAAGCCATACTTCTCGGCGTGGGCGAGGTGGCGGTCGTATTGGCGGGCCAGACGGTCCTGTGTGCCGAAGGCGATTGCGTTGCGAACGGAACTGATGACCTCGTCCGCCAGGCTGCCTCCCTGGGCGTAGGCCTCCAGCGAGGCCTTGTTGTTCTTGATCATGTAGCGCGACCAGCCGCCGACGTTGAAGATGAGGGCAAAGACGATGGAGGACAGGATGAGCGTCAGCTTCCACGAGTTGACGAAGCCGATGACGAAGGCGGTGACGAAGGTGGCGAGGGCGGCCAGCGTCAGCGACACCTTTTCCGAGATGCCCTCCTGGATCAGGTTGGTGTCGGCGGTGATGCGAGTGGTGATCTCGCCGGCGCCGACCTTGTCGAAGAAGCCCATGTTCTGGCGCAGACAGCTGTCGAGGTAGTGCTCGCGGATCTTGGCGCTGATGTGCTCGCCGGCGTAGATGAAGCCGACGGTGGACACCAGAGTGGTGAAGAACTCGCCAATGGCCAAGTAGACGAAGTAGAGGACATACTTGGAAAGCTGATGGGAGTAGTCGTCGAAGCTCATGCCCTGGCCAGGGGCGGGGAAGAAGTAATCCTGAAAGGTACGCTGAAGGTTGCCGAAGATGACGGTCATGAGCGGCTGCGCAGCGCCCGAAGCGATTGCGCAAATGGCGGACACCAGGAGGATGAGCAGGTCGTTCCGCGACGCATAGCGGTATATGGCGCCGACGCCGCGGGCGAGGTCGGGCGTCGAGACCTGCAAGCGGAGGACCTCAGCCTCGTGCGAGGGAAGATGGCGAAAGGGGTCATCGGAGGTGGCAGCGGCTGAGACGGGCGACGTCGGACGGACGGTGGCAGCGGCCCTGATGTCCTTGGCGAGGCCGGCATCTTTCTCACGGGACGACGTTCGCTTGACGGGGGTGATACCGGTAGTATCGGAGGCATCGCTCGGAGAGACGGTGGTGTCGCCGACGATGGTAATGATATTTTCGGTGACGCCCGGGATGGTGCTGGGAATGAAGGTGTTATCGTCGACGATGTCGGGGGCGATGACGGGGACGATGCCGTCGACGATGCCGGCTGAAGGCGTTTTCTCGGACGGATCCTCGGCCATCGCTAGCCGGGCTCATGCGGCGGTTAGGCGGAGGGAGAGAGAGAGGTAAAGAGTGAAAAGGGGAGAAAGAAGTGAGAGAGAGGGAGAGAAGGAGAGAGAGAGAGAGAGAGCACGGATTAGGGGTTCAGGCCAGTCAACGTTAAAGTTCGCTTGCGGCCGTCAATGGTGAAAGCTGTCAAGGAATATCCGGCACCGGAAATGGGAGTCTGTTTTGTTTTGAATTATTCTGGGAACCGAAAGCAGGACGGCTAGTGGTAGAAGCGGGTAAGCTCGTGAACGGAGTCACCACCACGACCGCCCTCCCGAGGAGAGGAGGAGTCACGAAGGTGTAAGCGGGAGATGTGCGCATGAATCATTCGTAGTGTATCCGTAGGTGGTAGATTGTAGCGGACAGATGCCGCACCCCGAAGTACCGTCGGCCATCGGTCGGCCGCCGTTCTGAGGCGTCTGAGAAGGCGGCGGCGGCGGCGGCTGAGCGCGACTGGAGAGAGAGAGACGGAGAGAGAGAGAGAGAGAGAGGCTCTTCTGCCCCCCACACACACACCCACACACACACACCCACACAACCCACACACATACCCACACAAGCAGGCATCCACCCGCCCACCCACCTACCCACACACTCACACACTCACACACACACGCCCAGCTAACGGCGGAGACTTAGTGGGGGCATGGAGAAATGGATCGACGTGAGAAAGCGCCGGCGCGTCCGCTGAAGAATACATACAGCTTGTGTGTTCGCTTTCTTGTCGCAGAGGTATGCTGGCGTCCTCCACAGCAACGACGCATGCCTTCGCCTCTCAATCTCTGTCTCTTTGTTCAGCACGTTGCGTCTGAGTCACGTCCGACTCACTCAGCACACAAGAAAGAAAAACAAGGAAAAAATAAGACTGCGGTCCATCGCACAACAGACACATACATACATGGTAATCAGTAGATAGGTAGGTAGGTAGCCCAACAGCTAAAAAGGGGTAAGCCGGACGAGCATGGTCCGACGTGTAGTGTAAAAATCGAAGACACGAGAGAGAGAGAGAGAGAGAGAGAGAGAGAGACCTCCCATGCGAGGCTGTTTCCGGACGGTGGAGACAAGGAAAAAAAAAGTGAGAAGAAAGCAAGGATGCATCAGACGGGACCCGTGGCTGTTTCTTCCCCATCTGTCGGGTTCTTGCAGAGACCCGAGTCCGACTCTCTCTCTCTCTCTCTCTTGCTGGGTGATGATGATTGGTCCAAGCGGGCAGTCATACTCGTACATACCTACATCGGTAGACTCATAGTCCTGGCAGTCACAGTCATCGCCCCATTGACTAATAATGCCTTATCCGAGTGGGAGTCCAGGGAGGTGGTAGGTAGCTCAGCCCCCAACTCCCCAAGAGCCGACGTCGCACGTCACATCACCCTCGCACACTCTCTGCCCCCGTCTCACAGCCTCTCCTCGGACGGCGTCACACTCAGCTTGTTGCCTGCTACCAACGGACCTACATACGTACATACATACATGTGAATATACCTTGTAAATACAGCATGCAGCATACCTCCATGCCAGTACCTTCCAATCTCCAAATACAATCAGCACGTATGTACAGTCGCGAATTCGCCTTATTACCCAACAATACGGTCCCGAACGCGCCGTCTCGGATAGCCGCCTCCCCCCTCGCCTCGGAACCCAACAGGCCTCCTCATCATCCTCCTTCTCCGTTCTTTCAGACTCCTTCCTGTTTCCTATTATGGGTCCTGGATGCGAGTTCGGTATCGTTTAGCGACGACGTGAGATGCCACCGTCTGGCAGCGGCCATCTTATACGGACATGTTTTTTGAGAAGTTCGCTTCGCCATCTGCTTTTCTTTTTTCTGTCATCTCTCTCTTTTTTTTTGCTTCTTTTGATCTTATCACTTTGCATGAACCGTCGTGGCCAAGCATGCTACCTACCTACTAACCTACTGTTGCACACACAGGCTCTGTCTGCACATGCATACATCCGTACAATTATAAACATATCTCCTCCCTACCTGTATTGAATTTCCTGTCAATGAACGGAGGGATGGACATGCCCTAATATCCCTCCCGACCATACGAATAAGCTGTTGGATCCATCATATCTTTGTCTCACCGTAGCACGCAAGCAGTATCTCGCTGGTGGGTGTATGTACTAATCGCATGTGCTGATCGCTCATCCTTATCGATAAAGCCCAAATCTCCATCAACAATCAATCTCCGTTCCCCGTTCCCCATTTCCCCCACCCACCAATCAAACTCGCCTTCCCCTCACTCACTCACAGACCACAGTCACCCCTCACTCACCATCAGCCTCATGCTGCAAAACTCTTTCCTTTCCTCGCACCATAATCCGTATACGTGGCTTCTTTCGCCTCCGCCTCTCGGACCCCCATGGCTCGCAGACAAGCCTCATCGCCCCCTTTCTGCCCCCCCCCCCCCCCTGCCAAGAAACTCCCTTCACGTAACCCTTCATTAGAAAAATCAAAAGAATACAAACATACACATACCTACGGCAATTACTTCTTCGAGGAGTGAAAAATCAACCCCCAAAACCAACATCCCAACATCCCTTCCGCCCGTCGACGGCACGCCCCGCCGTCCCCGACATGCTCCTCTCCCACGCCCTCGCCTCCATCAGCCTCAGCCTCAACCTCGCCCTCGCCGCCCGACCCCAAAACGCAATCCTCCTCTCCGACGTCCAATCCCTGACCCTCCGAGGCAATGGCGCCAAGACGACCCATCGCCGCGTCCCCGCCGTTTCCCAGCTGCAGTGCCTCTCCGGCCGGCTCTGCGACGTCTATCCGCTCGAGCGCATGCGCTGCGAGAACCGAGGCTCCTCCTACGGTCCCCAAGATATAGAGTGGTCATGTTCCGCTTCCCTGCCCGAAGAGCTCAAGCTCGGCGGCACCGACGTCGTCTGCGAGGGCTACGACTCTGCCGACGATCCATACGTCCTCAAGGGTAGCTGCGCCGTCGAGTATCGTTTGATCTTGACCGCCAAGGGCGAGGAACGTTATCCCGACTTGGCCCGGTCCTGGAGCCATGGTTATTCCGTCGACTGGTTCTCCTGGCTTTTTGCCGCCGTCTTCGTTGCCATCTCCGCATGGATTATCTACTCCGCCTGCTTCGTCAACAATAACCGCAGACGACCTCGCGCTGCTGGTCGCGGCGGTGGCCGTGGTGGCAGTGGTGGTGGTGGTGGCGGCGGCGGCGGAGGGGGATGGGATCCCAACTGGGACCCGTACGATCCCCCGCCGCCGTATCCCGGCTCAAAATCTTACTCCGCTCGGCAGCAGAGTTGGACACCGGGCTTCTGGACTGGCCTCCTGAGTGGAGGTACGGCTGGCTACTTAGCAGGCGGTCGTCGGAGGGACGAAGGCTCCAGGCGGACACCCTATTCCGCCAACTGGGGCGCTGGTCCCTCCGCCTCTGGCTCCGGCTCGGACGCCGGACCCACTTCTCTCCGCGAAAGCTACGGATTCGGCTCGACCCGTCGTAGGTAGGGAGATAGGGCAATGCTACTCTTCATTAGACATATATGTATGTCCTGCTTCTTCCCCTTCCGCTGAGACCTGTCAGGGTTCGCTGTTTGTAGCTCTGATCTTCTCGCCTATTCCCCCTTTCCTTCCAGGCGCCGTCCTTTCAGATCACCTTCGCTTCTGTCGTGGTTATCTTCAGCTCCTGTTCGTCGCACGTACACGTTGGAAGTGGCCGCCCTGTCTCAAACCCCGGGTTGCTCCTAAAAGTACAATGTCCAAACAAGGCCGAGTTGAACTCCTGGTCGTCATCGTCTAATCCCTAGCCCTCAGTTTCGTAGCATAAAATCAAGCCCTCACACCCGGTTTCCTCGCCCATCGAGTCGTCACCATCGAGCTATCGATGGTCCGAACCGGAAAAAGCGGAAGCACATCGGGAGCCTCAAAACAAAGAAAGGAAGGAAAAAGAAAGAAAGCGAAGGGTCAAGATGAGCCAGACACTTTGAAGCTCAATGGTGGACTGGCATTACGTCCATCCTATCGAATGCCCGTGAGCAGGTAGGGCATTTGCGCATGCGATTGCTGAGGCGATCGTCGACACATTTGTTGCAGAACAGGTGGCCGCACGTCCGCAACGCAGTGTTCTTGAAGTTGTTGCGGCAAATCGTGCATAGAGCAAACGTCTGGCGTCGATGTCAGCAAATCCAACAGAAAAGATCGTTTAATTCGACTCACCCGCAGCATCTCTTCCTCCTCCGACGAATTGCTCAGTGCCTTGCTTCGCCAGCTATCCCGGTCTTTCTGCGCGTGCTCGACCCGCACCTTCAGCTTTTCCACCTCGACCTCTTGCGTCGTGGCCCGCTCCCGCGCCGCCGATGCCGCCAGGTCTCGAGCCTTGACCATGTTCGTCAAGTCCGATACTTGGCGGTTCAGAGACTCTGCCCGCCTCACAGCCTCGTGCGTGGTCGTCTCCATCTTCTTGTTCTCCGTCGCCAGTACGGCATTGGCCTGCTTGAGGTCAGACAGCTGTTTCTCGAGATTGCTCAGCAGTGTCCTATTCTGGGCTTCAATCTCTTTGAGCTGTGCGATGATCTCGGTGCTCTTGCTGTTTTGATGCCTGAGCGATCGGATCTCGTTGTTTCGAGTGTCGGCGTCTTTACGCGCGGCGAAGTACTTCTGATCTGCCTTGCTTTTCTCGGCGAGCAGAAGCGCTGCCTTGTCCTCTGAGGCTGTCAGGTCCATAACCTTCTTCTGCGCCAGATCCTTCATCTTCTTGTACGCCTTTTCTATCGAAGGCAACTCCTGGTTAATGGCGTGGAAGTCTTGCTGCAGCTTCTTGTACTTTTGCCGCAATTCCTCATCAGATAGCTCCTGTCCCTCGTCCATCGGCGATTTCATCTCCTCGTCCTGGGCGGGCTTGAGTCGTTCCAGCGCCGATTCAAGAGCGGCGATGCGATCATCCTTGGCCTCGACAAGGTCCTTGAGGTGAGCCAAAGACGCCTTTTCCTGATCCATGCTGGCCTTGCGCTGCGTATTCTCCGCCAGGATTTCGTCCCGTGCAGAACGAACGCGAGCCAGGTCTTGGTCTCTCGACATGATTTCGGCCTCAAGCTCATGCGTCAGGTGAGTCGCATCAGCCTCGAGTTGGCTCTTAAATGCGGACCGCTCGGCTTGGAGCTTCTCTGCCTCCTCGCGCAACTGTTTGTTGGTTGCCTCCAAGTTGTTGATCCGCTTGATGAGATCTTCATTTTGGCACTTGAATTGCTTGAAAATATCCGACCGAATCAAGTCTTCGTCCGTCCATGCGTCTCGGCGGGCCTTGAGATTCGAATTCTCGTCTTGCAACGCCCTGACCTCGGAGAGGATCGCGTCAAGCTGCTCCTTCTGCTTCGTCGTCGATGCCAAAGCCTCCTCATACTTGAGCAATACCTCATCGGCGGTACCGTTCGACTCGGCCGCATCTTGGGTGCCGTCACCGGGCGTGACCGCCGCCCGCGTGGCATTGGCGAATGCTTGCTGCTCGAGCTTCTGGACCTGAGCGCTCTTCGCTCGGTCGAGCTTCTTCTCGGCCCTGAAGTAACGAAGAGTAGCAGCATTGAGCTGCTCCGAAAGTTGTTCCTTTTCGGCGTCCAGTCGGTCTAACTTGAGGAGATACTCTTTCTGTGCGGAGAGCAGGCTTGTGAGCTTGGCTTCCAGCGCTGTGACGTCGGGGGCAAGCTGTCCGCGATGGGAGGCAATATGGCTGAGCAGGGATTCGGCTTTGGCCTTGATTGCTTTTCCCTTTTCCTGAATGTGGCTTTGGAATTCGTGGAGATCCTTGAAGCTGACGCCGCTGAGATATGGGGGCTCTGAAGGGTTTTTATTTTTCATTAGAATCCGCCATCGCCTTTCGGGTCTTAGACGTGAACGTACCTGTCGGGCTCACGGTCTCGGGCAAGGTCCCCTTGCCAATAAGTTCAATCTCTTCGAGTAACTGCGGCGCCGTCAGCCAGACATGGAGACGCAAACAAACATAGGGAGACTGACCTGGCGCCACCAGCCGTCGATAATTCTCAGATGATCGTCGTGGTGAACGCATCGCTTATGCAGCTCTTCCAGGCGAGATTCGGTGGTGGTTGCCTTGCGGCTATATTCTAGCATCTGTCGATATATGGCTCCTTTTGTGTAGGCCTGATGCTCCCAGTCAGTACCACTTGTACCATCGGTCGATCGAATGCAGAATGGCAGTGTGCGTGAACGAAGCGTGGAAGGGGGGGATGAGATGTGCAATCTGGGAGCCGCTGATTACCGTCGCTGGGCAACAAGCATCATCACTGGCTTGGTGAGCATCAACGTCGCTTCAAAGTGCCTCTGAAAAAAGGCTTGAGAAGTGAAGGCTATCAAGGGAAGCATGTCGACGTGAAGGAGTTTGCCGTGTCCTGAGGCCTGCGAATGAGAGGCAATGAAAGGGGGGAAGAGGGGAAGGGTTTGCAGGAGGGTAGATAGCGGAGGAGGGGATGGGGGGGGTAAGGGGGGGGGGAGGGGGCGGTGGTAGGAGGGGGGGGGCGAACAGGGCACGTACCTCAATCCAGCTTTCTTCCTTCATTTCGAGAGCGTCGTCTTTGGCCTTGGAGCCGTTGACTGCCACTCGCTTGCTAGGAGGCGCGAGATCTTCGGCGCCGCTTAGGGCGGGTCTCTTCCTGTCCTCCATCTTGACGAGGGTGGACGGACGAGGCGAGGCAGTTGGCGGCGTTGCTAAAGGCATCAGACCGCGCGTACAGCCGAGGCGAGGAGAAGGTTTTTTTTCCCTTCCCTCTCCAAGGAAGAGGGAAGCGGCGACTTGAAAGCAAAGAGGCCTTCAAGCCACGTGTCCGCCCTCAGCCCGGGCGCGCGAGCTGTCGTCCAGCGGATGGCGCGGTAATTGCGTGGTGTGGTGATGCTTCTGCTGCTACTGCTGGCTGCTGAAGGGGGAGGGGAAGAGATGCGGGCGGAACTGGCAGGAGTTGAAATTTCCAAGTCGACCCGCGAATCAAAAGACGCCTGGCCCCAGCACGAAAGAGGCTTAGCTCTGCACCACTCCCAATCGAGCATTGTTTTATCGATTGTCACGTCGGTTAAGCTTCGGACCTGGGAGTGGTTTCCCTCACAACGACTCGTCGGTTAAAGACGAGGCGAAAAGGCTTCGATTTCTCCTCGACACCAGTAGGCGAGCCATGCCTTGACCGTGCCATTTCTCGCCCTCTTTCCGCCATATTCGACCGTCATATATCAGTATCATGCTGAAGAAGAAGGCCGGCGGTCTCGCCTTCAAACCAAAAATCCCCTCGGCGCGCTCCAGGCCTGCGAATGTGCCCTCCGCTCCAGCGCCGAAAAGCGTCGAGAGTCAGCCCGTGGTCAACTCGACACGCGAAGCAGCCTCCACTGGTGCATCTACAGATCCCGTCAAAGATGGCCCTGAGACTACAAGTACTACATCGATTGAGTCGACAACTGAGCACCCCTCACAAAAAGATGCCGAGCCAGGCCAGGGCATAACCGATCCAGAGCCTTCTCGAAATTTGCCACCTCAAGAAAGCTCTATCGCGCAGAATGTCTCTGATCCGTTCCCAAGCCTTGTTCCCGAAATAGAAAACGTCATCAATGACAGTAGCCAAGCTCAAGCCGATGCCAGTATCCAACCTACAGCAGACAATGAGGCTGCGACAGCCAGGGAGGTTGCGACGGCTCCGACTCCCGAACTTGTCACAAATTCGTCTTCCGTTCCTCTGCCCGAACCAGTGAGCGAGTCTCCGGTTGAGAGAAATTCTATCCAAGAAATTCGCACGGCGACTCTATCTCAAGCCGACGAGGCGATCCCTCCTGTACCTGACCAATCCGAACCTGAACCAGCAAGCGCGTCGACGACTACGGGAGATGCTTCGATCAGCAAACAAAAGACGACTAGAAAAACTCGGCAAGCGAAAAAAGGCGGACAGAGCAAAGCACCCCCGCAGAAGCGTCAACGGAAGGAAACCACCAAAGAGGGCGAAGAAGCCGCACCGCGTACCCGGAAGCGAACTCGCAAAGCCGATGCAGACGCGGACGAATCTTCCAGGGTGAAGAAGAAAAGGGGCCGGGCTCGATCACTAACGCCTGAAGATGCAGAGAGTCAAACGGTGGACTTGCAACAGCTCAGAATGGCCGACTTGACCAAGGATCTGCGGATCGGCAAGAAATTCAGCCGCCACGACGAGCTAAGAGAACGCGAAAGAAAAGCCCGGAGCAAGGCCAGGGCTTCCAGACAAGACGAGGCACCGTCCACAGGCGACGCCGCCCCAACCCCCCAGGCAGACGGCAGCCGAGATGCGTCGGGCCAAGGCAACAACGACAACGGGAGCAGCTCATCGACCGGGCGTGGCCCAACGACAGCGGGCCCCCAATTCCGCATCATCGACGGCCAAATCGTGATCGACCAAAACTCGCTCGTCATGGACCGTCACGCGCGCGCAGCCCAAGCGAGGGGCGACATAGAGACGGTAGAGGAGAACGACTTCACGCACCGGATAACCAGCAGCTCCTTCATGACGTCCTCGTCCAAGCTCAAGGGCCCCAACATCTGGACGGCAGAGGAGACGGAGCTCTTCTACCGAGGCCTACGCATGTTCGGCACCGAATTCGAGATGATCTCCAAGATGTTCCCGCGCAAGCAACGGCGCCACATCAAGTTAAAGTTCAACCGTGAAGAGCGTCACAACCCCAAACTCATCGACGCCGCCCTAACAGGCGAGAAGACGACCAAGATGGACATAGACGAGTACCGGGCCTTCACCGGCGCCGAGTTCGAATCCGTAGAGAAGATCGAGGCGGAGCAGAGGAAGATTGGCGAGCGGTACGAGCGCGAACGTCAGCGCATCGCCGACGAACAGGCTGAGATCATGCGCAAGAAGAGAGAGGCTCTCTTCGCTGACGACGACAACGACGCTAGGGCCAAGAGGCACGGTAACAGGCGCAAGGGGAAGCAGAAGGTCGCCTACGGCCTCAATGGCGAGCCCGTCAATGGGACCGATTGAGGACTTGATGAACGCGTCGCGGGGAGGGGGGGAGTGATTTTGATATCCATGTAGAGGTTGATGAAAGACGGGGGGGGAAAGGGGGAGAGAATGGGCGTGTGTGAAAAGGCGCAAGGAGAGAAAGGCAAAGACGACTCTGTATGATACCCACGCCAGAACATGACTTCGAAAACGACATCCAGCGTATAACGGCTCCGAAAGGTTCATGTGCTCGTTGAGGCTTTCGTTCCGTAAGGAGAAGAGGGAACGCCGTCTACGTGCAAAGACATCAAGAGACATTCGGCCGATCTGTGTCAAATGGACAGAGAACCCCCTTCCACCTCACTCCCGTGAAAAGTAGGCTGAATTTGATTACTGCGTACCTTGGGTGACTACACGTCTCTCGACCACGACGCGCCCCCTTCCTCTCCGTACTTGGTATTCCCCCACGGCCTTTCTCTTCATCATCTTGAAAGAGTCGTTCTGTTCCCTTAAAGAGGTCTCCAAAACGACCTCCTTCCTCTCCTATTCGTCCCTTGTCGACGACGTCGTAGGAAGAAAACCCCGTCTTCGGTCGCGAGTCTCAATTTGTAGACGGATCGTCGTCTTCGGGCTGGTCGAAGAGAAAGTTGGCCGCGAGCTCCTCGTTCTTGTCGCAGGCAAAGTAGGCCTGGATAGCCTGGTCGCGGTCGAAGCCGAGCCGACACAGCTGTAGACGACGTCAGCAGAGCTCGCAGACAAAAAGGCTAGAAGAAAGAACAAGTTACCCGTTCAATGGCATCGCGTTCCTCTTCTGTCACTGAAATAGCCTGGGCTCCGGGGGGCAGAGGTGCATCATCGTCCACGTCCTCACCGAGCAACTGAAGAAATTGGTCCGGGTTGGAAGCAATGAGCTGCGCGAGCTGCGGGTTTCCGGCTCCCAGCTGCTGCAGAATAGGCTCCAGCATCTGGGGCTGTTGCTGGACGACTTGGCGAAGCTGCTGAAATTGAGGGTTACTTCTGAGGAAATCGAGATTGCCTAGATCGCCGCCCTCAACGGCGGTGGCGGTAGCGGCGCGATTGCCGCCACCCCGGGGCGCTGAACCGCCTCCCTGCTGGGCAGCCAGATCGAAGAGGTTGATGCCACCGCCTTCCTCGCCTCCCTGTGCTTCGGCAGCCGGATGGGCGGCGGCGCCGGTGGAGGGTACGGCGGCGGAGGGGGCGACGGGCGCGGCGCGTTGCTGCTGTTCCTGCTGAACACTTTCGGGGATCCCCTGGAGGTTGTCAGTCGACAGCGACATGTCATTCCGCGAGGGAAGAGACGAACAGTCAGAAGATACTCAACGGCGCGATCGGGGTTGTTGAAGGCAGCCCGCATGGCGGCCTCGATTTGGGTCCTCTCGAAGCCCATGGCCTCCATGTTGGTGATGGCCTCGGCGCGCTGAGCGCCCATGGCGAGGCCTGACGAATCTCCGCCACCTGCAGCAGATGCATCAGCAGTGCGTTGAGGGGTTGGAGTGGCGGGTGCGGTCGCTTGGGCCGAGGCGGACTGGGAGGGCGCTGCGGGCGCGGCGGGCGCTGCGGACACGGCGGGCGTCGAAGGGGCGGCGGAGGACTCGGTAGCAGTCGACGAGGCTGGCTTGTCTTTTGGCTGAAGAAAAGTTGAGTTTGATTTTTCTTCCCGACGCAAAGAGACTCAACGCACCTTGTTCACCATGCAAACGACGAAGCCCTTTTCTTCGATGTTGTAGGAGGCAACAGTCTCATCGTCCTTGAGGATTTTACCTGCTCCAGGTCAGATAGGGAAGAAGACGAAAAATGGAAGGAAAATGGGGGGGGCTTTTCTCTCTGACCTGAATAGATGAGCTTCTGATGGCTCGGGTCCCAGCCCTTGTCGGTCGAGATCTTTTCCTTGACGGTTGAGATCTATCGCGGCGTAAGCAGTGAAGCGGAAGCAGCCAAGGAGAGGAGAAGGGATGTAGACGTACCAGGTCAGTTGGTTCGACCTCGACGGTGAACTTTTGCTGCTTCAAGTCCTATTTTCCCGGGGGGGAGACCGGGAGGCACGTCAGCGTCATTTTTTTTGTGTGTGTGTCTCTCTCTCTGTCTCTCTCCTGTGTGCGCGTGCGTGCGTGTTCCGGGAGTTTGGGAGGGAAAAAACGTACCCGGAAGGTGATCTTCATGATGGGCGAGGAGGGATAGAGGCGAAGCAGCAGGGACGAAGCTGTCGATCGCGTACTATTCTAGAGGGTGTTTCGCTCGCTCTCGCTCTGTTCGTCTCCGGTCGCGCGTGAGGGTTGTTGATGATGGAAGGGGAGGCGACACCAGTGAGTAGTAAGTTGGTTGGTAGGTAGGCAGTAGGTAGGTGTAGTGAGTGGTAGGTAGTAGATAGGCGGGCTTGCATCACTCTGTGACTGCCTGGACAGAGAGGGGAGGGTCCGCTGGGGGAAATTCTTTATAGTGGCCCGTGGCAGTAAGTGGGTGACGCAGCAGCCGCTTTTAGCGCCGTCAACGAACGGCCGTCAGCGGAGGAGGAGGAGGAGGAGGAGGAGGATTTGGCTGGCTGGTGGCTCTTTGGTGGGAGAGAGCCTACCTAGGTAGGCACCTACCTACCTACTAACAGACTAACAGATACCAGGCGGTGGATAGGTGATAGGTGATTGGTAGTCGGTAGGCAGTCGACGATAGATGAGGGTGTGCGGATAGCAAGCACGAAACTGAAAGGCCCTTTGTTATAACATTGCCCAATGCAGCAGCTTTTCTTCACATGGATCAACATGACATGTTTCCCTCCCCCCCCCCCTTGATCATCATGTGCCTGTCTATGCCTGGGGAGGCATTGTCTATTATGTGTAAACAACAGAGATATCCGTACATACACACACATATCCTATCATACAGGGCGAGAAAGAGACATAGGTAGGTAGGTAGATTACACATTGCATACAACAAGACGCGCACATACATACGCACACAAAATCCTAACGCACGCCGGCGTCCGCTTCCCAATCATCATCGTCATAAAAGTCATCGTCGTCATCATCATCGGTGCCCACAAACCTAGGTAGGTATCGCTACCTGGTACCTACACTATACACTCGGATGTCGCTCGCGAACCAGCAGCCATGACGGCACAGGAGGCGTCATCTTGCGCTCCTTTTCCGGCGCTGGATCCTGCTCCCCGGCCGCCGGATCCTCTCCCGGCAGCGAGTCGCTGTACTCGAAGCACGTCTGATGGGCCAGCGGGCTTTGCGGCGCCGCCACGCTGCCGTTGCGCATCGCGCCCAGCGACTTGCTGCTTTCGCGCCGCGTGATGACCTTGCCAGCGATGGGCGACGCCAAGACAGTCGTCCCGGGCGACGCCAGCGGAGGAGGATCCTGAGAGTCGGATCGGAACAGAGGGTGGATGTGCAGCTCGTGCACCGAGCTCGCCTGTGTCGGCCGAACCTCTTCCCGATGCCTCAGCCTGCTGTGACTGAGGCTTCGGCTGTTCCGCAGCGATCGAGGGAGGCCCCCCATGTCGGTCGGGCTTCTCGCGCCCGAACCGCGGCTGTGTGGCGGACTGTCGGGGATCGTTTCGAGGCCATGCGCCTGGATCGAAGGCGACGCCGAGTTATCCAGCACCACCTGCCGGTTGTGCATGTCGACAGAAGACGTGTCCCACGAGTCAAAGGAGGACGCCTCGATGCTGCTTCTGCGGCCGCCGGAATCTGTCGAAGATGGCCGCCGCTGCTGCTGCTGCTGCTGCTTCTTGGTCGACATCAACTTTTGTTTCGACGAGCTCGGCCGGACGGTCGGGGCAAAGGGAGACTTGAATATGCAAGGCGTCGGTGAGGCCAAAGCAATGGGTGAAGGAGGAGGCTGGATAGTCGAGGACATTTCTTGCATCGCCTCGTCACCGCAGCTTTTCGTCCGGCTGTAGGGGATCGACTTGATGCGACGAAGCCGCCTCCGGGGGGTGACGGCTTGGGTCTCGGGGGCGGCTTCCCCGCCGGTGGCAAGCTCGCGAGACGTCATGAAGTGACAGACGATGCAGGCGAGCTGGAGGATGGTGGCGACGGCCACGGCGATGGATGTGGTCACCAGCATCTGGATTCGATACTGGCCGAGGGGCGCGTCCGACTCGTTGCTCAGGTACACCAGCGCGGCGGCGGAGAAGGCGGCGGCCAGCGCGCAGGCCAGCAGACTGAGGCCAAATTTGAGGCTGGAGTGTGCGGTGGAGGACGGTCTACCGTTGCGGAAAACGGTGAACATGGCGAATAGCCAGAGGATGACGAGAACGAGGAACTGCAAGCATGATGCGGTCGTGTTGACAGGCAGCAGCGGCAAGGCTTTGCAGTTGACGATGACGATGAGCTGCAGGCACAAGACCAATGAGGTTGCCAGCAGGGCCAATATGCTGAAGACGAAGGAGTAGGCGCGTTTCATGGCTTCGAGGTCGGAGGCGCCCAAGCCCACCGACCGGCTGCCGTCGAGGAGATAGATGCCTTGGTATGACGAGCCGCGAACAGGTGCCGGTCTGCTTCAAGGAGAAGAAAGGTGGTCCGCGAGAAGGCGAAGAAATCGCCGGCAGTCGACGGCGGCTATCAATGAGGCTCTCTCTGTGGACCAATGGCTGGCTGTTTCAAGGCTTTTTTTTTCTTCCCCCAGTAGCCGACGAAAGCCAGAAGCCGATGAGATCAGAAAGATGCTGGAGTTTATAAAGCTGGCGTGCGGCTTTCAAAGCACAGCAAGTTGTTGTTGCTGGTCTGCGAATCGATCAAGGCGGGATATCCCAGGTCGAATGTGGGGAAGGACGGCAAGTGAACAGGGCTTCCCGAAGAAGAGGATGTCGGTCCGGGATCAACGAATGCATCAGGGCATGAACTGTTGAAGGGGGGAGGAGGAGAAGAGTGTGAAAGGCTAGGTAGGTAGTGGCGGTGACACACTCAGGACGCAGCAGCGGGAGATGTTTAGGGGGGGGAGGTTGTGTCTTTCAGCTGCTGGCCATACACATACTTATCCGCACACGCACACGCACACAGATGTTATGAACTGTACAACATGAGATGGAAAGCAAGGCAAGACGCGCGCGTTGATCAAAGAAGGAAGAGAGAGAAGACGCGTGTTTGGCTCTCCTTTGGGGGGGTGTGTGTGTGGGTGGACATTCACATACATACATACACCACATACAACAGCGGTCGTACAACATGATTGATGATGGAAGCTTTTTTTTTTCTATCCTGCAGGGACGAGGGGGGGGATTCCTTGCATTTCGGGAACAGGGATGGCCGATCCACGAGGATTTTTTTCGGGGGGACCGGGGAGGGGGAGGAGAGAGAGAGAGACTGCTGGCTGGCTGGCTAGGTGGGCTTTCGAGAGCCAACAAGATATTGGCCACTGCCCCCCCCCCCCTTGACTGGACTCGTTTCTTTTCTTTTCTTTTATTTTGTACGGGTTTTAACGGATACAGGCAGCGGGTGTATGTATGTATGTATGTAAAATATACATCCATTCATCCATTCATATCTGTAGATACAGCATGATGGACTCAGACTGACGGGCAGAAACTCGACTGAACTCGGTGTTTATCACGACGGGGTTAGACGGGCGGGTGGTGGCTGTGGGGGAGGAGGACTCACGGAGGAGTACATACAATAGGAGGCGAAGCCAGTCAGTGACTGAGACAAGACAAGACTCATTCTTTTCTTTCTTTCCTTTTCTCTTCTTCCCCTCCATTCCAGTCAATCCATCTCCTCCGCCTCCTCCGCCTCCTTCTCCTCCTCCCGTCCTCCCGTCCCCCGGTTCCCCCGTCATACATATTTCCTTTTAAACAAACTTTACCCCAAACTCCGATAATTGACATCTTTTTTTAAAAAAAAAAAAATCCATCTATCATTTCTGATTTCCTAAACTTGTCGGGGGAGGGGAAACAAAAGAGCTCTTCTTCTCTCTTCCTCTCTCTCGCTCCCTCTCACTCACCCCTGTAAAAAACGAATAAGCTACCACCAACCAAAAAAAAAGTCTCGTATCCAAAAAGTAAACAAAAAAAAATAGAAAGAGAAAGAAGGATGAGAAGCGGTTTTTTTTATTTTTTTTTTTAATTGCCCCAAAACCCCGGGTTTAGGGGGGGGGAAGGAAAAAGGACGTTGACGGGGGTGATCCCTGTTGGGAGGGAAAAGGGGGGCAGAAGTTTGGTTTTTTTTTTTTTTCATGCGGTTTTTTTTAGGCGTGGGAAGAAAAAGGGTTCGTTGCTGGGGAGGGGAAATGGATTTCTCTTGATTTGTTTTTGTTCGTTTGTTTGTTTGTTTGATGCTTTTACAGATACAGATGGATGACGACGACGATGATGATGATGATGATGATGATGACCCTTGTTTGGTGGGTTGATAGAGAGAGTGGAGGGGAGATGAGGAGTTGAAAGAAAGAACCACGATGAATCTCGGTAGCGTGACAACATGTGCATCGATTCGCCAAGCCGGGGGGGGGGGGGGGGGAAGGTCTTAGCGGAGAGTAAGAGTGAGTGAGTGAGAGAGAAGGATATTCATTCGGTGATATATCGTCAATCCTCCTCCTCCTCCTTCCTCTCTCCTCTCCCCCCCCTTTTTTTTTCCTTCTCCCTCTTCTTATTATTTTCTTTTCTGACTCATCTCTTTCTTTATTTCTTTCTTTTCTTTTCTTTTCTTCTTCAAAAATATCAATTTCTCTCCTCAAATTACGGTCGTGGCTGCCGCTGTCCTCGTTGGCTTACATACCTACGTCTTCTCTTCTCCTCTCCTCCACCTTACCTCTACTATCCGTACTATATCCGTGCCTCGATCAATGCAATCATCATCATCATCATCATCACCATCATCACCATCATCCCTCTTTTAATTTCGATTTCCCACCCTCCTCCACACCCTCTCAGCTCCGAATCGGGAAATCCCCTGTTCTCTAGTCGAGTTTTACAGATACAGAGATGTGGCTGTTGTTGTTGTTTATTTACTTTCCCATCCATCCGTATTCTTCTCTTCCTCTCTCTTATTCCTTCACCCCCTTGCTTCGGCATTCATTTACTGTTTCTTCCCCGTCATCGTCATCTCTGGCCATCGAATCCATACCATCGGTACCATCTCTTTTTTTTTTCGGCCTTCTCCCCCCCCCTGTCCCTTCGGGCTGAGGTTGCTTCACTGAAGCCGTCATCATCTTGCATACGTCTCGTCTAACCCACCTTCGTCTACAACTACCATTCGGGTAAACAACTTACGTAGAGCCCTCGTCGACAGTTCACCGTCTTCTTCCTTCTTTCACTCTGCACTTGCACCCTCTCTGCTCTACCCCGTCCATCAAGACCCTCCGCCCGTCACCCAAATCGGAGACACCCTTCCCGTCCCGTGAGACAAGGACGCTCAGACGGCCCAAATGTCTGAACCAGATCCCATGCTAATCCTCTTCTCTCGCGGTTGGAACACAGACAGAAAGAGGCACAATAACATCAACAAAGGAGCCATAATCATCGTCTTCTCCACCGTTTTTTTTTTCGTTTTGTCCGTGTCTGATCTTTAATCCCATCTCGATCTGATCCCGCGTGCTATCGGATATCCGTCAGCCGCGTCCATCAGGTTTTGTTTACATACATATTCATATTGGATACACCGCAGCCACTCGCTCGTCTGCCCGCCCGCCAGCTCGGCAGTTCCATGATATGTCGGATCCAAGTCAGTAGATGCTGATACTGAGAAAGAAACATCTACTGCGTGCCTCCATATCTGCATACCTAGCTTCCCAAGCACACCTCGCATCGTACACATGTCTGCAGCCACGATCCTACCTACCTACCTACTCAGTTACATCTGTATCTACGCATCGCGTCTCGTCAACAGAGGCACCGCGTATCGTAGATTCTGCGCTTCCAGCTGCGACGAAAAAAGGACTTTCATAGCCATGTCAACTACATACACCCGTGATTTTGTCCTTCTCCGCTTCGGTGCATGTGGTAATTTGACCTGTCTTACTCTATTCTTACACGCCTTTTCTTTTCTTCTTCCTCCTCTTCCCTGCCGTCTCTCCCCCGGTGTAAGTCGAGTTGAGCCTCTGACGTCATTGACGCCCTCAAATCTGATCCTACCCTACACCATCTATCAACCTAATTCGCTCACCAAGATGAGGCAGATGGTATTCCCGAGAGCCTACTCCGTAGAGGTAATTACAAATAACATCACAACGACTTGCACCCACGCACAAGGGAAAAAGCAGAAACATCATGACAAAGTCGCGCGTAATCTACTGGTTCCGCACTGACTTGCGTCTCCACGATTCGCCCGCTCTCAAGGCCGCCCTCGACCTCGACCCGGCCGTGTTCTGGCCCATCTTCACCTGGGACCCTCACTATGTCTACCGGAAGAAGGGCGGCCTGAATCGGTGGCAGTTCCTGTGAGACCCTTCTCTTCTTCTTCTTCTTCCAATTGGCCTGCTTCCACTAATTCCTTCACGGAAAAGGCTGGACTGCCAAAACGACCTTTCCCGCTCCATCACTAACCTCAACTCGTCGTCGAAGCTGTTTGTCCTGAGGGAGGCACCGCAGACGCTATTCCCCAAGCTATTCACCGCCTGGAACGTCACTCATCTGGTGTTCGAAAAGGACACCGACAGCTACGGGAGGGAGCGGGACGAGGCCGTGACCGCCGCAGCCGACGAGGCCGGCGTCAAGGTCATCGTCCGTTCCGGGAGGACGCTCTGGGACAGCGATGGCCTCGTAGAGAAAAATGGAGGCCAGCCCACCATGTCCATGGCCCAGGTGCGAGCCGCCGGCGCCAAGGTCGGCGATATCCCGCGCCCGCTGCCGGCACCAGATCGGATACCGGACCCGGGCGAGATGCCCGTCGACTTCGGCCACGATACGCCCGGAGCCGAGCCCGACGTCAACTCCGATTTCAGGACCGGAGACGTGACCGCTTACCGCCACATCGCCGGTCCCAAGGGCGACTTTGCCATCGAGACCATGGAAGAGCTCGGCTTCCCTCCCGCCACCACACCCCATCGCGGCGGCGAGAGCATCGCCTTGAAGAGGCTGGCCGACCTCGTAGCCGATGCCAAATACACAGCCACTTTCGAGAAGCCAAAGACCAGTCCGGCACAGTTCGAGCCCCAGTCGACGACCCTGCTGTCGCCCTTCCTCCACTTCGGCGCCCTCTCCGTGCGCGAGTTCTACTGGCGCGTCCAGGACGTCGTCGACTCCTTCGGTAAGGGTGCGTCATCACCTCCGGCCAGCCTCACCGGCCAGCTGCTCTTCCGCGACATGTATTTCGCCGCCCAGGCCGCTATCGGTCCCAACTTTTGCCAGACAATCGGCAACGCCCATTGTCGCTTCGTGCCGTGGCATCTGCCTTCTAAGCGCGATCCTGACACCGGACTCGCGACGGGCGAGTACCACGTTGACTCGGACGAGGCCGACGTCTGGTTCCGACGCTGGCAGGCCGGCCTCACCGGCTTCCCCTGGATCGACGCTCTCATGCGCCAGTTGCGGGAGGAGGGCTGGATTCATCATCTCGGACGCCATTCCCTCGCCTGCTTCCTCACTCGCGGCGGCTGCTACATCGACTGGGAGCGCGGCGCCGACGTCTTCGAGGAGCTTCTCCTGGATCATGAGCCCGCCTGCAATGCGGGCAACTGGCAATGGCTGTCATGCACCGCATTCTTCAGCCAATACTTTCGCTGCTACAGCCCGGTCTCGTTCGGACAGAAGTGGGACAAGAACGGCAACTTCATCCGCCGATGGGTGCCGGAGCTCAGGGATCTCGACGCCCGACACATATATGAGCCGTGGAAGGCGCCCATCGCCGACCAAAAGAAAGCCGGCGTGCGCGTTACGGGCGACGGTCTGTCCGACGACACTAAAGGGACCTATCCGAAGCCCATGTTCGATTTCTCGGACCGTCGCGGCGTGTGCATCAGCGCTATGAAGAAGGCATACGCAGTGGGCTTGCACGGAACCGACGACAAGGTCATCAACGGCCGCTGGCGGGAACTGTTTCCCTCACCCGGAGAGGCCGAGGTTCAGGGTGAATTCGAAAGCGACGACGGTGAGCATGCTGACGACGTAGACCAGGGGGCATCGGCCGGCAGCAAGCGGCACGCGAGGAAAGCCAGCACCCAGACGACGGCGCCGACAAAGAAACAGAAGAAGTAGTCCTGAACACCATGTATTGTCGCGTAATGCTCGCACATGTAAGCCTCACTTGGCCTCGACCGGAGGAGACATTAGCTGCGCGAGGATGCCCGCGATGCTCGACAATGGCTCGAGTCAGTACTTGACATCGCTCTTCGCTAGCCTTGACCACTCCCAGGCCCATCGCAAAAGATTTTCATGGCGTGCGCCGCTGGTCGAGGCAGCTCCCTCGAGGGTCATCTCGCTCAAGTCTCTGTACAGCTCGGAATTTGCCCGCGCTCCCTCGTAAAGGTATTGCCACGCTTTGACGGGATCCGTCGGCCTATACAGCTTTCCCAACTCAGCCTGGGCATCTACCAGTCCCGCATCGGCCAAGATGTGTAATGAGTCCATTGCCTCTTTCTTCCTGTCGAGCTTCAAGTATGTTTTGGCCAGATAGTGCCGGCAAACCGTCTCCAGCTCGAAGTGTCGGGAGCCAACTTTGAGCGCCCGTTGGAGCATCTCAGCCGCCCCAGAGTAAATAGAGCGCGTGTAAAGCCGTTTGCCTTCGAGCGTCAGGGCGTCCGGATTCTTGCCTTGCACAACTATCTGCTTGAAGCGCGCTTCGACTTCGGCAAAGGATTTAGACTTTCCAAACTTTCCCCCACGGATCTTGTCCAGTAGATTTATCAGCGATAGAGTAGATGGAGCGTATCCCATATGGGAAGCACATAGCCAAAAGTTCATGGAACATGTAGTCAATCTGAAAAGGAGATACAGAATGCATGCGACCTCATGCAAATCTTCAGGAGGAAAAGAGCTATCTAGTCGTGACTTGTCAACGGGACGTGACCGACTGTCAGACGCGATGCTTACCACGGACGAGAGCAGGTTTGCTCTGACGATTTTGCGAGACGAACTTTTCAGCGCAGGCAAAATATTGCTGAGGTGTCAAACGGCTGAAAGTCCCGAAAGTTTTGCTTATAACCACTTCGAAGTGTGTTAAAGTGACGTCGCCGAGGCTCCAGCCTGGGTAACTACTAGTAGGAGATGTATGGCTAGATAACGGGCTGGATCGCCAAGCGATGGTTGGGATCTTGAGCTTCGATGGAAGACGGCGGGCCGTCATCGAACAGCGAAATGCCATTTTCGTCGCTTCCCTTATCCGGAGAGGCTTGTTGTTGGTCGCTTTCTGCTGAAGACTTGAGGTCGTAGAGAGTTGAAGTTCATGTCACGTGCAGATAAGAGTGTGTAGGTGAAGCTTTGAGTTCACCGAGAGTCGGCCCCACCGAATATTTCGTCGCCCCGGCTTCACTACCCTTCGACATCAGCTTCAACAGGATGGTTCAGCTCTCGAAGAGAAAGGCCGACGAAGAGCCGGTGACCGACAAGGAACCGGATGCTGCGGGTTTAAAGCGACAAAAACTCCCCGTGCGCGCCAAGGTCGCGGAGAAGGGCACGCTCGTCACATTTGACGATGACG
This sequence comes from Ophiocordyceps camponoti-saundersi (nom. inval.), assembly GCA_003339415.1. Lineage (NCBI taxonomy): Eukaryota > Fungi > Ascomycota > Sordariomycetes > Hypocreales > Ophiocordycipitaceae > Ophiocordyceps > Ophiocordyceps camponoti-saundersi. The sequence goes on from PDHQ01000038.1 coordinate 207,706, forward strand.
GCAACGCAGATCAGACTACGGCAAACCTCTCCGCGCCCAAAAGCGTCGAAGAGAAAGTCATGCAAGTCAGCGAAGACGATGAAGACGCTGCACCCGAGGCTCTCTCGACGGTGCGGGTCGCGACGGAGCTGAAGCAGTCTGAGCAGGCCGCTCAAAGGTCTGCGAGAAAGTACGTCATGTCTCTTCTGAGCTTGGAGCTCTTGGTTTTGAACGATCGTTGCTAAGGAAGTCTCGTCTACTAGGAAAGCGGCGGAAGAGAAGCAAAAGCGTCAGGAGCGTGATACTCTGCTCAAAAAGCAGGCCGAAGAGCGTAAACGAACGGCGCCCGATGCAGCGACGGCTGCCACCGATAACATGCTTCTACAAGATGACGATAGAGATGCCTCAGATAAGATGCCAACCGTTACCGGCGGGAGAAGACGTGCGGAGAAGACGGCGATCCCGGAACATCTCCCCGCCGAGCTTCTCGACGATTCATCCAGCGAGGACGAAGAGCAAGAACAAGAACAAGCACAAGAACGGAGGCAGACCAAAAGCGGCCCCGATAACCACCGCAAGCCAAGCATCGCAAGTGTTGAGAATAGGCTGACGCGTCTTGACAAGGCGCCGCGCGACCAAGCGGTGAGATCTACGGTGTTCCGCGTCGCTACCGAAGTGGACGCCAGGCTCGCGCCGAAAGCAAGCAGGGAGTCCATGGGCATGAGGAAACAGCTACTGCGGAGGAAAAGGAACTTGGTTCGCAGGCGCGGCTTCTCGTCCAACGTGTAGTGTCAAAACTTGTCGTTGCTGCAACCATGACGCCTTCGACGCCTTCTAGAAGCTCTGGAAAGGGCTGCTCGGCGTCGGATCTGGGACCGTTTCTGATTGCGAGTCAAGCAAATCGTCTCTATACATATATTGTGTGTGTGTGGGAGTATGTCTGTCTGTCTGTATGTCTGAATATACCCACTCCTTCTCTACGACAGATGACATGCGTACATACATACATAGTTGTGCATGTATGCAAATCGCCAACTGTAACAACTGTCGTACGTTTAATAAACACACGCCTTCGTCAACGACGGACGAAAAAAGAAGAGATGACTCGCAATCGGGCAATTTCAGAAACTCCTGACAACCGCTACTTGCCACAGGGGAGAGGGGAAAAAGGGGGGACAACATGGGAAAAAAAAGGGGGTCAAGGGGAGGAGGAGAAGAGAAAGCAAACCCCTCCCCTGGAGCTTGGTCTCGTTTCTCTCCGCGTCTGCAGCTTGGCCGTGATGATGAAGGCAAACCAGGGACGGCAGTAAATGAGTCTTTTCTTCCCCCAGCGGCAGGATGGGGAAACTTTCTTGTTGTTCTTCCTGCCGAAACTCGTTGTCTTTTTATAACTTGGAGTTTGATATGCAATCGGTTGTTGGGTTTTGGGTCGTTCGTCCCATCAGGGCACGGACGTTGGGTGTATGCATGTACGTACGTATGTAGGGCTTCTTCGTGGGAGAACGTTGCATAGGTAGTATCCGTATGTATGCACACACACCTCTATAACCGCTTCGAGATATGTGTATGTATGTATGTGTATGCATGTTCAATGTGCACACCTATATCCGTGGTCGTAAGGGGGATGCATTCATGAATCGACGACGGCGGGTCAGTATGTATCTACACCTGTAAATGTCGGTACCGTGCATCGAACCCCCCCCTATCCCCCCTGAACCGTCATCTTCTCTCACAAGAGAGTCATATTCAATGACTAGCATACATACATACTGTCAGAGGGCTAAGACAAGGGTGGGTTAGGCGTATGTTTTGTTATCCCTTGAGGCGTGCAGGTATCATAGCAACGGATCCGCAGCCTAGGAAACGGAATTCCTATTAGGAAAAAGGGCTATATCCGGGGCAATATATAAGCTATAGGAATAAAAGCTTATTTATAAGGGCATTATAGCTAAAGAGGCAGATACGGAAGGTTCTTATTATATATATAAAGATAACGATAATTCCCTCCGTTTAAAAAAGGTAAGTATATTAATTAATATAATTTATACGCCTCCTCCTTATCTAATAATTATAAGCCCGGTTAGTACTCTCTAATTTAATTCGTTTAATTCTACTATTCTTATAGCCTATATAGCTTATATGTGATAGTCTTACTAAGGCGACTATAGAAGTAAGCTAAGGTAGAGTTATAATTAAAGCTATCGAAGAGAGGAAAGAGAAAGGAGAGAAGCCCCCTTCCCGAGCTAGCTATATACCCCGCGCAATAACTAAACGCTATCGGGAAAACTTAAATATATCCGCTATAATCCCCCTTATCTAGCTATAATTAGTTATAAACTAATCCTTTATATAGCCCCCTCCTTAAGCTGGCCGAGGAGGTAGGAGCGTAAGATAGAAGAATTATATACTATTACGCTAATAAGATACTTTATATAGTCCCTAGCCGATAGCCTAATAGCCTCCGTAAAGATAAAGATAAAAGGGCGGAAAAGCTCCCTTATAGCCTAAAGAATTAAACCCTAATCCTTATAAGGAAGATTCTAATAAGCTTAGAATCGTAGCACCGCTTAAGGTAAGAATTAATAAACTTATATATTAATAGTAAAAACTTACTTATATAGCTAGCGTATAAGATTAAGTAATACCGTATTAGTTACGGGAAGCTTAGAGAATACCTTATTCGCGGTAAATAGTAAAGCTAGCTATATATTTATTATTATATACCGCTAGCGCTAGTTTATAAGCTAAAGCGCGATATAACTACGGTATATACTTATTAATAAATCTACGCGCTTAAGCTATACGTAGACTATCCTTATATAAAGTAACGTAATAAAGCTAAAAATTACCTAGGCTATAATATTTAATATATACTTATCTTTCCTTACTTATTATCCCCTTAATTAAAATACTCTAAATTTATTTTTAATTTCCTTACTTTACTTATAAAAAGCCCTAACCTTAATATCCTTATTTACCTATAAAGTTTCGGATAGTTACGCTTAAAATAACTAATCTAGTTATATTAATAGTAACGCTAGCGCTTAGTAGTGCTAAAATAAAATTATATAAATACGATATCTATTAAGTTAGTAGAAAGGGGGGGCGGTAAATTAATTAGCGCGTTAGGAATATTCTTAGAACTAAATATTTTATTAAAGCCTCGGAGAAAGCTAGCGAAGGCTATATATATTATAAGCTAGTTTTTATAATCTAAGCGCTTTTATAGCTCTTTACGTAGCCCGGATAAGAGTAGAATAATCTTAATATAATTAAATTAGTTTAACGGTCCGGCCTTAAAAAGAGTATATTCTTACCTTATAACGTATTCTCCGAGGGGCTCTAATAGCCCCTAATATATCCTAACTAAGGAAAAACCTACTTAGCGCTTCTTATAACTTTCCCTAAAAAGCTTAGAGATATACGCTAAAAAAGCTTTAAGCTAATAAGAAAAATCTATAGCTATAATAACGTACGGAAAGAATATCTATTAGAAAATACTAAGATAAGAAAAAACGTAATAAAACTAAAACTTAGGCTCCCTAATTATAGCTCCGTTAATCGTAAATTTAATATATATAATAGCTAGCTAAGAGTCTAAGCTAAAATAAGCTAAGAGTAGCTTTAATATAAATAGAATTTAATAGCGTTTTATACTAAGATCTTATTTTTATATTCGGTTAGCGGTAAAAGGAGCTTTAATTAATATAATAGTCTTATTAAGGCGATTATAAAAATAAGCTAAGGTAAAGTTATAATTAAAGCTATCGAAGAGAGGAAAGAGAAGAGAGAGAAGCCCCTTTCCTAAGCTAGCTATATACCCCGCGCGATAACTAAACGCTATCGGGAAGACTTAAATATATCCGCTATAATCCCCCTTATCTAGCTATAATTAGTTATAAACTAATCCTTTATATTATATTTTATAAATTAACTTAATTAATTAAGCTTTTATAAAAATAAAGCTATCGTTATTTTTTTTAGTAAATTTATAACTTTTAAATTTATTAATTTTTAACTATAATTAATAACTTTAATAATATAATAACTAATATAATAGTAAACTTTATAATATTAGTTAAACTTACTTTTATTTTTAAAAATTTTAAAGATTAAACTAATTAATACTAAGATATTATTAATATAGTATAAGGCTATAATATCTAGTTTTTTATAAACTTAGAAATATAAGAGACCTTTATAAAGCTAGATTAACCGGAAATCCTATCTATAAGCTTAGGAGGTCGAACGAGGAGCGAGACCCTTAACCCTAAGACTCTTAAATTACTTAAAGAAGAATATAAAGTATTTACCTTTCCGAACTTCTAAGAAAACTTAAAAGAATATTATCGGATAAGGAAGGTATTAGAGGGGATAAATCCTTTTATCTAAGTAGGCCTCTTTTTAGCTTATTAGTCCCTAATTTAAGGGGACTTTTTACTAAGAGAGAAGCTAATAACGCTATATACCCTTATATAGCCTAGTAATACTATTAAACGTAAACTCGCTAAGGATAAGTTACGTAACTTATTCTTATAGGATCCCTTAAAAGGGGATATTAATAACTAAGTTACCTAATTAATCTAAGCTTAGCGAATTTACTTATAACTAAATAGCGTAAAGTTTATTAATAAGGTATATATTAAGTATTTTATCTATATAGTAAGGGATTAGTATCCCTTATTTATATAAATAATATAATATAACCTCGATCTAGTCCGCTATAAGGATTATATAAAGGCTTTTTAATTTATTAATATTTTTTAGGAGTTTAAAAGGGCTAATTATAGGGCCCCTAAGCCTAATTAGATTAAGAAAAAAATAGCCTTTATTATTTATAATAATCTTAAATAATAGATAAAGGTAAATACTTTATAAAATAAAGATTAAAATAGCCGCCCGGCAAAATAAGCCCCTCCCCCTTTTTTTTTAACTAATAACCTTAAAGAGCATAACGCTTAAGTTTATACTTAATATAAATAAAAGTATTTTTAAAAGTTCGAGAGGAAGGAAAATTACTAAAAAAGGTACTTTTATATTCTCCCTAATTTAATCCTTTCTTTTCTATAAGATTAGATTAATCTTAACGATAACCTTTTTTAACGGGTTATAGATAAGGTAGCTTACGATTAATTAACTTAACGGAAAGTTAATTAATAGAAGAAGGAAAATAAAGGAATTACTAGCTAATAGAGGGATAAGGAAACCTCGGGCGTTTTTATAGCTTTAGGAAATCTTACTTCGAAAGGTGCGGAGATAAAAGATAGCGTCCTCCTTAATAGGGGGTGCTTAATATATATTTTTAACTCCCTTAACTAGTTTAATACTTTCGACCTAAACGCCTAAGCTAATCTTACCGTTATTATAACTAAGGTTATTACCTTAGGGGTAAGTATAGTTATACTTATAATAGAAATAAGTTATTATATAACCCTTACTAATATCGGGTTTAACCTTAATTTTAATATTAATCTTATCTTTTTAATAATTTTTATAGAAAAGGGTTACGCTTAGAATAACCTTATAAGCTAACTTTATAACTTAAAGAATAAGGTAATTTAGCGGCGGTGAAAGACATACCTTAAAGAAAAATAACGCTAAACTAGGATAGCAAGTTATTAGGGGCTTATATAGGTTACGATTAAATAGTCCTTTAAGTCCTTTTAGTTCTCGGATACTTTAACGCTTTAGAACTATTAAGGGTAATAATAACGGGATAAGGGGCTATCGCTAGGTATATAGCGCGGTTTAGTTTCCTCGAAAAGAGGAAGGAATCAAGTAAGAATTAGCCCTTAAGCTTATCTTTATAGCTTTTATAAAAGTCGTATATCGCAAATCGAGTCGTAGAGAGGACTTATAGTAAAAACTCTACTAAACGGAATTATAACTTTATTTTAAACTTTACACTTTTATACCCTAAATTACTAATTTAAATACTTATTTTAAAGTCTTTAACTATTAATTAAATAGTCCCCGAGTTCTTCCCCCTTGCTACTCTTATCTTTATAAGGGAAATCGATTTCCTATTATTTTCCCCTATAAAGAATTATATCTAGCGCCTCCCCCTATAGCTAGAGATCCCCCCTTATATTAGTTAAAGACTCTAGTTACCTAAGAAGTTACGCCCCTTAGGTATCTGCTACGCTCGCTTAGGGTGCCCTTCTTCCCCCGCTAAAGTAACTCTCTATTATACGGTTACGAGGATTAGGCAGCCGTAGCTTTAAGTTATTAAACTAACCCTAATAGCTTTACTTAACTTATAAGTTCCTTAACTTATCGTAAAAACGGATAAGGATTTATAGCACGCTCGTATAAGCTATCTAGAAGCTAAGGTATAAGCTTTACTAAGTAAATTACTAGGGGTTAGTATTAATAAGGCTATCCCGATAACTAACTGCGAGATCTATATAATTACTAAGCTTAGGAAGGAGAGATTATAGGTACCTTGTTAGGCCTTATAGCCTTAACGCCCCTAAGCCGTTATCTCTTTTAACCTATTCTATATAAAACTAGGCTATAATAGATTAGCTTATTTAGCCCTATTTACTTATAAGCTTATAGGAGAATAAAGGGGGTATAATATCCCTTATAAAACTAACCTGCCTAGTATATAAGTTAAATTCGTAGCTTATATCGCGAGATCTTTTAATTTAAAAGTCTCGATTATCCTTATAGACTACGAGAAAGCCCTATTTACTAAGGCCTTCCGTAAGGATATATTTTTTAAAAATATTAATATTTAATTTACTTTACTAGTATATATATACTAAAACAGTTATACCGAACGATTAGGGGGTATTATAACCTATATAGCTATATACCTCCTTATATAATTAGGATTCCCTTATAACTTATAGCTAACGGCTATATATATAGCTATTTACCTCCTTAATAAGACGCCTCGTAAGGTAAATAGGGGGGTAGCCGTATAGCTAATTAAACGAAGGCTCTGTTAGCTTAAGACTTATAACCTTTAGTAGGAGGGTTATCCGTAAGATTATCTTATTTAAAACCTACGGTATATTAGAGCTTATAGTTATAAGGCGTTTCCTATAATAAGGAAAGCACTAAGAGGCCTTTAAAGTAAATTCGATCTAAAAGCTTATATTAGCTATTTAGCCGGTATCACCTCCTCCTTATAATACCTAATCTAAGTGCCCTTCTTAAAGAGGCACTCCCTAATTAGTACTTTATTTATAACTTTTAATAAGAAGGTATTCTATAGCTAGGACTATAAAGATACCCCTTAGCCGGAAGAAGCCCTTCGTTAGGTCTTTTTAGTTAAAAATTTAAAAGAGGAAGTTAACGATAATAATCTTTTCGGGCCTTTATAATAAGAAGAGCCCGGTATACGTAACTAGGCCGGTAATAATACTTAGTTTTAAGAAATATTTAAAAACGCGTTTTCCGGCCCTTCTAATTAATCTAGCGTTAAAGAGCGGGATAACAGTTATCCCGGCGCCGGATTTATAGATCTCTTAGTAAAAGAGGCGGAAACGCCCTTTTATACGCTTTTTACCTCTAACTCCCTTAATTAGATAGGGAATTCGGCCTTTATCCTCTCTTAAGCCCTTATAAATAAGCCTTATCGGGACTATTTACTAGAGCCCTCTTTTACGTATAAAAAGGCTTACGGTAGGCCCGATAAGGTATAATAGCTAGAGGCTATAAAGGTCGAATTAATAAGGATAGAGGATTATAAAGTTACTAAAAAGATCTCGATAGCTGCTATGCCTTAAGGGTAGCGGTTAATTAATCTTAAATAGGTTTTTATTTATAAGTTTAACTTATAAGGCTTCTTTTAGAAGTATAAAGCCCGCGTTATTATATATAGAAATAAGTAACTACTGAATAAATTATCTATTTACGCTTATATGCTAGCGGCATAAACGTTCCGGTTATTAATAGCCTTAATAGCCTATTTTAACTTTAAAGCTCGGTAGTATAACTTCGTTAACGCTTTTTATAATAGCGATCTTAATAAGGAAGTATATTATAAGCTTCCCCCTAGCTTTAATAAGCTAGGCTAGGCTTAGAGGTTAAAAAAAGCTCTCTATAGCCTTCGATAATCCCCTCTCTTTTAGTATAAATTACTTATAGCTTAGCTAATAAAATAAGGCTATAAAGCCGTTTTTAAAAACCTTTATATTATAATAAATAAAAAAATTATCGTTTTCTTCTATATCGATAATCTTATAGCTTTATTTAGGAAAGATTAAATAAATAAGTATATAAAGTTTTAAAAGGCTATCTATTACGCGCTAGCTCTTATAAGGATTTCCTATAGATATTTTACGGTAATTTCCGAGGATTTTATAAGGATTTCCCCTAGATATTTTACGGTAATTTCCGAGGATTTCTAACTATAGTTACGTAACCTCGGAAACCTTATTATAAAATCCCTAGGAAAACCTCGGTAAGAAATTACCTAGAAATAAAGTTAACTTTTTACTAAGATTTCCTTATACCTTCTCCTATCTCTACTAGCACGTGCTTTTATATATTTTACTAAGATTTCGCTTATAAGAGTTTTTCCTCTTTTCTTTCCTTTCTCCTTAGCTTAGAATCTTTATTTATAGTACTAATACTATTATTTACTTAACGTATTTTACGGCCGTAATATTATTCTAAGCTTACTTTTCGCTAGTAAGCGATTAAGAAGTACGTATTTTACTCTTATATCCTCTATAAAGGACGGAAAAGACCTCGTATATAACTAAACTATAACCGGCCCTAAGATATATATTTAAAGCCCCTAACTAAACTCTTAGGTAATTAAGGAGACTCGCCTCGGAGACGCCTAACCTTATAATAGAATAGGGTTCCGAAAAAGACTAAACTATAATTATAGCTACCTCCTCTTAGAATATTACTAATATAATTATATTATAAAAGTAGCGTACGGAGATAACCTAATTATAAGCGTAGATCGCGAAACTTTAAGGTTAGTTAACTTAGAAAGATTAAAACTCGGACGTAAAAAAGACTTATTAAGAAATATTAATAGCGTTTAGGATTAGTAAAAAAGCGTTTATCCTAATTAAGAAAGCTATTTAGGATATCTTTACGCTAGTTACCTTAATAGGATAGCCGAACCCCTCTTACTTTAATTTTACGAAAGTTCGCTATAAGGAGATAGGTAAGTTTTTAGGAAAAAAGGAAAACTTTAATATTTTCCTTATAAACTTAAAAGATAAGATAAGATCCGATAGGATAACTTTCTATAATAAGTAAGATAGGATAAGTATTCTATTTTATATTTTAAAAAGAAAGGCCCGCTAGCTTTTAGAAACTTAGTATAACTTAAAAGAATACCCTTTTTCCGAACTAGCTAAGATAATATAATATTTAAAGTCTACCTATAAAAACTTAAATAAGTTCGCCGAAGCTATAAATTAGCTTTGTAAACTAAATTACTTCTTAAATAGCTAATAGGAAATTTAAGAGTTCCTTATAAAGTTCGACTACCTTATAGCTAAAACTTAAGTCCCCCTAGCTTATATTAAGTATATACTTTAAGACTATCTACCCGCTAACCTTAATATAAGCTTTCTTATAAAAGCTAAAGACTTATAAATAATATATAAGGAGTTTTACGAGTATATAAAAAATACTATATTTTATAAGAAGAAGGAGTTTACCTACCGTAAAATCGCCCGGAAATCCTAATAAATCGATAAGACTACTCCGATTACGTAGAAAAAGACTATAACTATAACTTAAAAAAGCTAGCCCCTAAGCGAGAATAAAAAAAAAGTTTATTAGGAAAATAGCACTTACTTTACTTATAGTAAGAAGGGCTATATAGCTAAAAACTACCTTAACTAATAAAAGATAGGGAGAGTTCTTAAAGTTTAGATACCCCCGCCCGATTTTACTTAATTAGATAACTCTAATTCGGGAAAAGAATAAAACTATTATAAGGCTTCTTAATAATTCTAAAAATATCGCGTATAGGACGGAAAATAGGAGAGTTATTTACTATTAATAGTTAAGTTTAAGTTAATAATATTACTTTTTATACCTTTACCCTATATAATACCGGAGTAGATACCCGTTTCCTAGTTAGTTACTATTTTATAAAATAAGTAGTAAAATAACTTAGTGCTAAACTTATCCTTATCTATCTTATCCCCCTCGTAGATTTCCGAGGCCGCTAAGCTAGTATAATCCGCGAGCACCTAATTATTACCTTAGTAATTAACGGATAGTATTTTCTTTAGGAAATCTATTAAGTAACTAACTACGCCTAGGACCTCTTTATCGGTTTATTTTAAATAGCCGAAAAGAGACTATTACTTAACTACGCGGCCTAGAAACTAGTTTAGCTAGATAACTTACCTGCCCTCGCTAAATACTCGCCCTTAATCTTACTATTAGAGAAGCCCCCTTTTTCCGGAAATCTAGATTTAGCCGTTTAAGCGGACGCTAAGCGCTAAAACTACCTTCTCTATTAGGATAAGCGTAAGTACCGGATCCTCTAGCGTTCGCGGAAGAAAAATAACTTCGTTTAGCTTATAAGGAAGAAGGAGTAAGCTTAAACCCTAACTTAAAATAACCCGGAAACTAATAATATAGATAAGGAAGCTTTAAAAAAGTAACTTATCTATTAAGTATAATAAGACCCCCGCTAAATATAGTAGGAAATAATAACCCCGTTAATACTTATAACCCCTATAAAATTAGAAAATAACCTTAATTATAAGGGTTCGGCCTCCGGGCTATCTACGAGGAGGTGACTCTATTATTTAGAACGACTATAAAGAACTATAAAAAAGGGGTTATAACGCCTAATAGGGGTAGGCGATCCGCGCGCGCGCCGCGCGCGGAAATAACTAATTACCCTACGTAACTTAGCTATTCGGGCATAGCCCGAATCCCTTATATACCCCGCCGCCCTAGGAAAATAGAAGTTCCGTCCCTAGCGGGGGTATAAGTTAAAATAAAATAAAAATTCCCCTACGCGTTCCTCTTTCTTTCTTTTCTTTTTCTATATACTACCCGGTCTAAAAGTATTAACCTTATCGTTATTACGCTATCGCCGCGCCGCCTCCTCGCGTTATTTTTTTTTTTTTTTTTTATTAGTATAATACTTTTTTTATCGTCTTGCTAGTATATTAGCCGCGCCGTCGACGCCGACTTACGCTATAAGGGAGTATATCGTATAGGGAAATAGTAACGACGAAGACGCCGCGCCGCCGACGGAGGTATCGTATATATATATACCTTACCTAAATAACCTTATAAATAAGGGGGCGGCCGAATATATCCGCGGCTAAGCGGCGGCCTACTAGGCGTATCGTGCCCGGCGTAAGAGGTACCTCTAAGAAAAGCACCTCTTCGCTAGGGATATACGCTTTTAGCGGGCCGCCCGCAATTTATAGAATATAGCCGCTAATAACGAAGCCGTTTAGACGGCCGCCCGCGCTCGTAAAGGCATTACTCTTAGCTATTATGCTATTTTAACGCCTACCTTTTAAGCCCGCGCTAACCGCCTTAGGATATAGCTCGATACTATATAACTCGCCCCTCGCGCTATAACCGACGTTTTTATATCCCCGTCGCCTAAGCCGTCTAGCTTTAATTCTCTTATTCCCGCCGGCGGTAATATTATCCCCGCGCTTATACTATCGATATATTACCGCGGTATAAGCGGCGCTATAGCCTAGTATTAGTAGTACTAAGCTTAGTAATAGGAGTAGGTTATTACTAGCCTTAACACGTTCGCCGCCCGCTATAAAAAGTCCCTATAGCGGTAAGAGCAGATATAAGAGGATATTCTCGCCTTATAGCGGGAGGAAGCGGCCGCCCGGGCCGAGGATCGATAATAGTAACTTAAAGCTAATCGTAATATTTATATAGCCCTCGCTAACCTCGCCGCCTTATCGTCGCCGCCCCGCGCTCCTCGTCGCGCCTTAGCTAGGCTAAACTAGCCGCCGTAATCGCCGTCGCCCGCGGCTAGAGGTTATAGTCGCTCGCGTAGCGCGTCGATTTCCGGGCCTAGTATATTTCCGCGTAGCTATAATAGTCTAAGCTAGGCGTAGTCGGCCGACGATATCGAGGAAGAAGAAAAGTAATAAAATACGCTAAACGCGCCGTAATAGTAAAAGGAAGGATAGGGACGGGAGGGGGGCGGGGTATAATAAGCTAAAAGGAATTTATTAAAAAGGAGGGGGAATTTACTTAATTATTTACTTAATTAAGTTTAAATAGGAGAGTATATCTAAGGCTATTATATATATAAATATCTCCTTAGCGTAACTCGTAATTATCTAAAATAGCGTAATATTATAAGCTATCTAATAGCTCCTAAGTTAGCGTAATATATTCTTTTTATTTTACTAACGCCTAATAATAGGGGGGTTAGCCTTACGGGCGTCGCTTATAGGTATTCTTCGCGGTAAGGATTTCCTTAATCTTATATTCGTTAAGGGATAGGTCGTTATTAGAAAATCGTAGAGAAAGTTTAGAATAGTTATCGGCGAGGGATTACGATAAGAGTAGATTATACGCAGTATACTTAAGTAAATTAATATAGAACGTAGGATATATACCTCTTAGAGTATTAAGTATAATAGTTAAAGGGGATAGGATAGTAATAACTTTATACTTAGCCTTAAAGTAATCGAGTTTCTTAGATAAGCGGTTAAAATAAATATAGCGAAGATTTAACTATACGAAGTTACCGACTTAGAATCGTTCCGCAGGGCGACGGGTACTATTAGAAATATTCTACTACTTTTATTAAGCTTATGTAATAAATACCTAAGCTAGCTAGATACTTTCTTATAGATATTAGGCGAAGGTAACGGTATACCCCCTCGGGGAGGTAATTAGTACGGAAGGCGTAATTAGCTATTAGATAAGGTTTAAGTTATATCTATATAGTAGGCGGTTTAAACTTACGCTTATTATAGATAACTCTTTATTATTTAACGCGAGTTAGTAAGTAGGTAGGTAAGAAAGCTAGTTAAGCTAGGAGAATAATATTATATAACGGAGGATAGCCTGCACCTCCTAGTTTATTCGTTCTATACCGCTATTAGTTTATAGGTAATAGGCTATTAATATAAGTTATCTAATACTTATAAGGCGGTAAAAAGTCGACTAAAAGTAACTTATCTAATTTAAACCGCGGTTAGATATAATAGCTATAGGAAAGCTATAGAAGCGCTACTAAGTATAAATAAAACGTTTTACGTAATACTCGGCTTTTATAAACGTTATTACTTTTAGCTATATATATTTTAATAGCCGATTAGTAATAACTATAAGGAAGCGGGGCTAAGAAGGATTTATAGTAAGTAGGTTTATTATAAAGTTTACGGAGATAGTTACCTAATACCTCTCTAAGGGCGGTATCGGTTATAGTAAGCTTTAGCGATAACGGCGTTAAAGGTAATTCCCGTAATAATAATAATTTCGAATAAATCGCGCTATATTAGCTAATATACTATCTTAGTAATAGTAATAACGGAGTAATATAAATATAATATTTTTACTAAGGTGCCCTATAAGCGGGGAATTATAGGTTTTTTAGATTAAGGTAGTTATTAGTAATTCCTAGTTAGGCACCTAGAGTTAGCCCCGGAACTATAGCTAGCTACTAGCGGAAAGGGAATAGTCTGCGATTTACTCCTTTATGCCCGCCTCGAGAGGGAACTTTCGAGCGCTCTCCTATAGCGCGGTACGTCGCACTATATAAAGCGGGTCGGACTATAACGCTATAAGCTATAATTCCCTTAAGTGCTCGTTTATAAAAGGGGCTAATATTATAAAGGTAATACTTTAGCTTTAAACCGGTTATAGTTTAAAGGAATAAATAGATAAGGGCTATATAATACGGCCGAAACGCGGAGCGGTATATCGTCGCTCCTAATTATAACGGGAGAGGGTATCGGGCTAGGTAGCTTACTTACCTAAGTAGTATTATAAATAGAAGTTAAAAAAAGTAAGCGTCTTAGCCTATTAAGCTTAGCGTTCCGATATAGCTTTAGGAGTTATAAAGTACTCTAAGGCCTTATAATCTATAAGTATAGTAAATAAGGAGGAAACGCTTCGGAGTTCGGCTAACTACGCCTTAAGGTAGTAGATAATAGTAAAAAGTTCCTTATCGTAGATCGTATAGTTCCGTTCCGCGAGCTAGAGCTTTTAAGAGAAGTATATTATAGGCCGTAAGATTTAATCCTAACCGCGCTAGGAGAGATAGCTACCGATTACCTTACCTAAATAGTCTGCCTTTACGATAGTATCGAGATCGGGGCTTTACTAAGTAAGGGTAAGGGAGGAGATAAACGCGTTTTTTAATCGCTCGAAGGCGTCTTAGTAAGCTAAGGTCTAATCGAAGGGGGCGTTACGCTTCGTAAGGGTAACGAGTAGGGCTATAAGGGAGGAAAACTAAGGGATAAAATTATAATAAAAGTTTACGAAGCTAATAAAACTATATATACCTTTTACGTAAGTCGGTGCCTCCTAGTCTCTAATCGCTAAAATCTTAGCCGGGTCCGGGCGTACCTTTTATCTTATATAGATAATAAACTTAAGGTATTTAACCTCGTAAACTATAAACGCGTATTTATCGAGGTTTAAATATAGCTTAGCTTACCGTAATTTCGCGAGAATAATACGGACCTTCTTCTAATAGTCCGAAAGTAAGCTACCTAAATAAATAAGAATATCGTTAAGGTAAGTAGTAATAAAATCCCTAAAGGAATCGCTTAGGGAAGTGTTAATATATCGTTAGAATAAGGCGGGGGCGCTAGTAAGACTAAAGGGGCAGACGAGGTATTCGAAAAGCCCGAAATATATACGGAAAGTAGTTAGATATTCCTCGCCCTTCGCGATACGTATCTTATAAAAGGCGGCGCGCACGTTAAGTTTAGTAAACTACTAGGCGCCGGAAAGATTACGTAAAGTTTCCTTTACGAGGAGTAAGGGATAGCGGTCCTACTTAGTAAGTCGATTTAAGGCCCGATAATCGACGTAGAACCGCTAGCCGCCCTTAAGCTTTTTAGCTAAGAGGACTAAGGCGGCTATAAATAACGAGCTTACGTAAATCTATCCTTTATCTATTAGATCGGTAATTTACTTCTATACTTTAAGGAGGTATTCGCGCGGTATATTATATAATAGCCCCTAAGGTAATAGCGGTAAGGATCTATTAGGCTGCTATCGTAGACGGATATAGTAATTATATATGCTACGATAAGGGGGAAGAACGCTCGCTTTTTTTTTATTAAAAAGGTCGCTAAAGTTAGATACCTTAGAAGGTAAAAAAGCCGGCGGGGTAAAAGGAGATAATATTTTAATCCGTAGGACGCGTAAGATATCCCGTAAGCTTATAGTAAGGAAATAATAGCCCGTTTACTAACGGGATTCGCGCCTTATTAGTATAGTAAAAGTTAAGCCTAAGATAGTAACTATTTAATATTTTTAAACTCGCGTTTTACTATACGAGATAACGAGGTTATTTATAGAGTAGACTACGAGATATCGTTATCTCGCGTAAAGGGATACGTCGTGCCGCGTTATCTAAGGAGAGCTAAAAATTACGTCCTAAGTTAGGCCGGGGATTATATATACGACTATAAGCGTCTACTAGCTATCGATATCGGCAATAAACTAGATAATATAACGGATTAAAGAGGAGTCCTTAAAATAAACTTACTTTTAACGGCGGATTTAAACCGCGGTACGGATCGTACGCAGAGTAAAAAGAGGAATACGTTAGAGATAGTAATATTATACTTAAGACTCGCTTACGGTAGCGTAGTAGTTATAGCTACTATCTACTTACGCGTTAATAAAGGTAATAGAATTTACGAGAATAAGGATAAAGAGAGGACTTATATCTATATTCCTTATAATATCCGTAAATTAGTTTTTTAAACTACTATCCGTTAAATCGACGCGATTACCTTCCCCTTATAAGAGACTTAGTATAGGGGGGATTCTTTTCCCTAATCCGAATAAGCGTCCTAGTCGGCCTCTCCCGTTTCTATAAAGCGTATAGACGAGGATAAGGGCGAAGATAAGTATACCGGATAATCCCTCGTAAAGTAGCCTACTTAGCTATAACGTAGATAACGTTCTTTAACCTAACGCTTACTATATTCCTCTATAGAAATACGGGGAGCGGAATAGCGGGGTCCTAAACGCTACCCTTTATATTTACCGCGTCTCTAACCGCGGGAAGAACGCCCCGGGGTTATGCTAGTCTAGCGGATATCCGTTATAGGTATATTAATATCCTAAGCCGCTAGGGAAGAAGTAAGGGAAAAGGGTATTCGACCCTTACTTTCGATCCGGAACGACTCGATATCGATAGTAATAGAACGGATACGGGCTACAGCTAAGATATAATTATTAAGGGGAATATCGCGTCTAAGATAGTAATATTATAACTTAGGAGTAAGTACGTAACGTAAATATATTACCTTAATTTTATCTACCTATATAATATGTAATAATCTAGGATATAAATACTAGTTAAAAGTACTATTCTTATTATATAAGCAGTATTTATTATATAAACGGCTTAATAATATAATTTATATAATAAAGTAAAAATACTAGTATCTAGTATTTA